>JAUDYJ010000012.1:10423300-10473300 GCA_030761175.1 Masticophis lateralis | reverse complement strand
CACTGAGCTTGTCCATCAAAAGGTCGGCGGTTCGGCGGTTCGAATCCCTAGCGCCACATAACGGGGTGAGCTCCCGTTACTTGTCCCATCTTGTGCCAACCTAGCAGTTCGAAAGCATGTAAAAAATGCAAGTATAAAAATAGGGACCACCTTTGGTGGGAGGGTAACAGCGTTCCATGCGCCTTTGTCATTTAGTCATGCCAGCCACATGACCACAGAGACGTCTTCGGACAGCACTGGCTCTTCAGCTTTGAAATGGAGATGAGCACCGCCCCCTAGAATCAGGAACAACTAACATATATGTGCGAGGAGAATGTTTACCTTTACCTTTTAGTCCCTATTCAGGGTAGAGTCAGGGAAGCCTAATGGAGCTGAGCATTTACTGGCCAGATGCCCTTCCTGACACCTACATGAAGTTCACAGCAGATATTTTTTTCTTTGCGCCCTAAGAGAGAAATATCTGCCACAACAAGGATTGAATTCTCATCCTTCTGAGTGGGAAGTGAGTTTTTTCACCACTAGATCACCACACCGCTCTAATGACCTCCCCAGAATGCCGCCAGGGAAATAAACTATTATCACATTGATAATTGTACTTTGAATCTCTGGTGTAGAATATAGCAGAACCAAGAAGGAGAAGTTTCAAATATCTAAAGTTGGGAAATCTAACTACTGCTACCTCTTATGCAATTATTATCTAACTGCAGCTTATCATGCACATGGATGCTTGTATAATGAGATTCATAAATTAATTCAATTTTGAGTCCAAGCGAGGCCAATATAAATTATGTTTTATGTAACAATCAGATATGTAATTATGTTCTCAATGAGCATGGGGCACACAAGCTATTAGAGAACTCTTTTAAAGTTCCTGCTCTGATGAAGATAATTTTAATTGCCTGCGGGGTGTATCCCAATGGTTCTAACTTTGTTTGGGGGTTAAACACACACACACACACACACACACACACATGCACACTACAAAAAAAAGCAGGGGGAGAAAAAGAGACAGAGAGAAGGTTGGCCCAGTTTGGCAGCAGAAAGAAGAGTAAATTAGTCCTGCTAATGCTCCCTTGAATTCAGAAAGCAAAATGCACTTTATGTCAGAAGGGATTGCATTAAAGCTGGAGAGAGATCAAGCAAATAAACGTTTTATTGGCTACTTAGCATAATTTCTCAGGCTCTTTGCACTCTGTTTGCTCCTGATGGAATTTGGCCGAGGTTTCTTAGATTCGTCTTAAGTGTGGCTTCCTTTCAACACGCTGGAACACGGTTGTTGTTTTTTTAAAAAAACTATTTACCAAAGATATGATTCTCTTTTAAAACAGGTCTGTAAATACTGTGGGGCAGACCAGAGTAGATATTCAATGGCTGACAATATCCATGATCGGATTCCTCTCCCTCTCTTCCATTCGTAACTCACCTCTTGAAAGAGTCTGCTAGTTTATTTGGTTTCCACAGCAGACCATCGTCTAATCATAGATTTTTGAAATGACTAAAAAGCCATTTAAAGAAATCTCAGGGCATGAAAGAAGGTCAGGGAAGGAATGACAGAAATCTGGGCATTTGTGCAGAATGTGGCAGCCATGGATCACGTTAATTAAGTGATAACTTTTCTCCTTCCGTAGGCACTCCATACTTCATAGAAAGGTTAAACATTTCAGACAGAAAACCTGCATGCCAAGTAATTACCTTTGCAGCAATTTACTCCCTTCCTTTCACACTCAGATCTTTTTAATTTAAGTTGTCCTTGGGATGATGTAATGATTCCTATCCAGTGAAGAGGACGACGGCCCACTATTCTCCAATCATCAAACTGTCAACATTTCACAGAATCGTCAACTCTATGAGTTGGGAAGGACTAGACACGTCATCTAATCCAACATTTTGCTCAGTAAAGGAATTCGCTGCAGAAAAATGTTCTAGGTCAGGATATCAAATTCAAGGCCCATGGGTCAGATCTGGCCAGCGGGGTCCTTAGATTCGGCCCATGGGGCCGCCCTGGAAGCAGCAAAGGCCCAAGGTGCCTCTGCCAATGAAAACGGAGCTTGGGAGGGCTCTCCCAAGCTCTGTTTTCATTGGCAGGGGGTTGCAGGAGGCCATCGCAGCCAAAAACGGAGCTCAGGAGCCCATTTTTGCTGGCAGAGCACTTGAGCTACCACAGGCACCCCTGACATCAGTGATGTCAAGCTGGCCACGCCCCCCAGCCATGCCATGCCCCCCGAGGTGAAACAGAACCCTGATGCGGCCCTCGATGAAATTGAGTTTAACACCCCTGTTCTAGGCTGTTCAGTTCACTTACATTTTTCTAAGTTATGTCTCCTATTTTGTTGGTTGTTGTGTTGAACTGCAGGCCAAGATTTCATTGGGTTGTATATGCTTGTTGCATCATGGGAGAGTTCATAAGGTTGATACTATACGGTACAAAGCTATTAGAGAATCTAGTTGTTTTGTTTAGGATAGCAAGAAGCCACTTCCCAGAAGGTAACAAAGATCATGGAGAGGATCAGTGATGGGTTTCTACCAGTTTGCCCTGGTTTGAGAGGCTCTGTCCAGCCACCCAGAGGTCATCATGGATGCTCTGAAGCACTGCACACTCACTTCGCTTGCACATGCACGCATACACTCACAGTTGCGAACCGGTAGCGAAGGTAAGTAAAACCCACTACTAGAGAGGATGTCAATACAGTAGACATCCAGTTGTGGACTCTGGTCAAGCAGCACTCATGTGCCATGTCCTGGACAGAAGGAAATGAACTTCCAATAATCTTAGTTGCACAACTCATGAAACCATTTTCAAAATACCATTCCTGCTTGCAGTTCTCTTCACCTCATCTGGTTGTTAATTCCTTCGATTGTCTTCCTCCACTACTTTACGATCAAAGATATAACGGGGCCTCCTCTATTCCGCACTGAAATACAATACTTCTCCATCCTAAAATTTAACAACAACTGAGAATTTCGTTATCAAAATTTAGAAGTACCTTTTAATTTTAAATCTTGTCGTTCCATACACTAATGTCTCAGTAACACAGAAAGTTCTTTTGTTATTGTCAAAAGATTTTTCTTCTGTTTCCAAAATTAGCTGAGAATGGAATGACAATTGGAAAAAAAATTAGAATAGAATAGAATAACAGAGTTGGAAGGGACCTTGGACGTCTTCTAGTCCAACCCCCTGCTTAGGCAGGAAACCCTACACCACTTCAGACAAATGGTTATCCAACATTGTCTTAAAAAACATTTCCAGCTTCTGGAAGCAAGTTATTCACTGATTAATTGTTCTAACTGTCCGGAAATTTCTCTTTAGTACTCAGTTGCTTCTCTCCTTGATTAGTTTCCACCCGTTGCTTCTTGTCCTCAGGTGCATTGGACAATAGCTTGACTATTCTCCCCAGTGAAAAGAAGGACGTGTCTCCCTAGTCCTTCTTTTCATCAGAGTAGACATACCCACTTCCAGCAACCGTTCTTTATGTTTTAGCCTGCAGTCCCCTAATCATCTTTGTTGCTCTTCTCTGCACTCTTTCTAGAGTCTCCACATCTTTTTTACATCGTGGTGACCATAATTAATGAATTAAATTAATCAAAACATTTTAACTCAGGTGAATTTTATTGAGACCTAGCTTCTTCCTGTAATTTCGGTACAATGTTTTGATTGATGAGAGCTGCCTGTGCGAGGAGTGAAGAGATGATGCTGTCCTAGCTTTTCAAAAGGATCAATCTTTAATTGTTGATGCATGCAACCCTTCAGCAACGAATTCCTTAATGGGGGGAAATGGATCACATGAGAGAGATTAAAAAAAAATAAAAATAAAATGATGCCCATGAATAATGAATCGTCTGCCCAAATACTTACTCGAATGTTCAGATGGATCAAGCTAGATGTCATTTATAAATTGTTGAACGTCACCCTGAGTCTTGGCATTGGGTGGAACAGAATTTTTTTGTAATAAATAAAACAGACATGTAAATAAATATCCCTTTGGGATTAGAACCAGTCAGTATTAAATAAAAAGAGAAGGACCATATCCAATTAAAGCATCTGTTTATAGGGGTCCATTCGCATCTTTCTCTTCCTGTACAAATATTTTTTTGGGGGGTGACTTCACAGTAAAAAAAAAAAAAAAAAGAAAAGCAGCTCTTTCAAGAATGCTAGAAGTATTTTTAAAAGAAAAATTGAATCTAGTGGCTTCATTCACATAACACGCTTAAGCTGGTTAAGCGAAAAAAATCCTAGGTTTTGGCTTTGTATAATATATCAAAACATACTCTAACCAAATGACTAGAATTGCATAATACCAATAGCACTTAGACTTATATACTTATGCGGTAGCTATGCATGAGTTTATGACCTTCCTAGATTATTAATTAATTAATTGACTCCATGTCATAGGCAATATAACTAATTAGATAGCAATAGCACTTAGATATATACATCATTTCACAGTGCTTTACAGCCCCCTCTAAGCAGTTTACAGAGTCAGCCTCTCGCACCCAACAATCTGGGTCTTCATTTTACCAATCTCTTTCA
Source organism: Masticophis lateralis (assembly GCA_030761175.1). Classification (NCBI taxonomy): domain Eukaryota; kingdom Metazoa; phylum Chordata; class Lepidosauria; order Squamata; family Colubridae; genus Masticophis; species Masticophis lateralis. Next base: position 10,468,772 of record JAUDYJ010000012.1, on the reverse strand, counting down.
GAGGCTTTTTTTACCAAAAGCTTTTTTACCAAAAGCTTCTTTCAGAGGCTTTTTTCAGCCTCTGAAACCTCCGTTTGAGAAGCTGGGTGGGGCTACATTCGGAGTATAAGATGCACCCAGATTTTCACTCTCCTTTTTGGAGGGAAAAAAGTGTGTCTTATACTCTGAAAAATACGAGACTGTCTCTTTTAAAAACAGAAGTTTCATTCCTAACTGAGGTTATAAATCAAAGACTATCGATAGTCATCGTGGGCTATGAGTTCGTGGATATATGCTCTACTGGATTTGTATGTGTCTCTACAGCAGATGCAATATTCATAGTTTTCTTTCTGAATGCCTAATGGCTGAAATAGTAGATCTTCACAGCCCAGAATCAATAAACTACACATTAAAAATGATCCCATACTAATCCAGTAATATTAATCTTGTTTTAGGTAGCAAGAGGCCAAGAAATACATAGTTTGATGACTTATTTGTTACTCAGCTCTTACTGAAATTGGACATTTGTAGCACTTGGCAAAATGAACTCCTATTATTCTCCTGTGTAACATACTGCCTCCCTGCTCGGTGCAGAGAATAAAAAAAAATCAGCTATTATTGTGTATTGATGCTGCTGCATTAGTCTGCTCGCTGGTTTGTCCAATTATTTTCTCTCCACAACTCTCAACCCCGATGTGGATGGTAGAGCTGCATGTATTAAATAAGGTAGATGTGTTATGTTTTGATAAAACTAACATTGTACTCTTTGCAAAACAAGGGCCTTGACTTTATTCCCTTTTAAAGTGGAACGGGAGACAAAGAGATTTATTGTAACACAATGGCTATTATAAGAAAAGGGTTCCGTGAATATACTTGATTGACGTTTTTGATGTTGGACACCCAACATCAAAAAACGTCATCAAAAAAGCACAACAAAGAATGTTCTTTCTGCACCAACTCAGAAAGCTCAAACTGCCTGAGGAGCTGCTGATCCAGTTCTACAGAGGGATTGAGTCAGTCTGGTTTGGCTCTGCAACCCAACAAGACAGACCCAGACTTCAAAGGATAATTGGAACTGCAGAAAAAACAATTGCTACCAACCTGCCTTCCATTGAGGACCTGTATACTGCACGAGTCAAAAAGAGGGCTGTGAAAATATTTTCAGACCCCTCACATCCTGGACATAAACTGTTTCAACTCCTACCCTCAAAGCGATGCTATAGAGCACTGCACACCAGAACAACTAGGCACAAGGACAGTTTTTCCCCAAATGCCATCACTCTGCTAAACAAATTACTTCAACACTGTCAAACTATTTACTAAATTGGCATTACTATTAATCTCATCATTCCTATCACCCATCTCCTCCCACTTATGACTGTATGACTGTAACCTTGTTGTTGGTATCCTTAAGATTTATATTGACTATCATTAAGTGTACCTTATGCTTCTTGACGAATGTATCTTTTATGCACTTCAAAAGCATATGCACCAAGACAAATTCCTTGTGTGTCCAATCACACTTGGCCAATAAAGAATTCTATTCTATTCTATTCTATTCTATTCTATTCTATTCTATTCTATTCTATTCTATTCTATTCTATTCTATTCTATCCTATCCTATCCTATCCTATCCTATCCTATCCTATCCTATCCTATCCTATCCTATATATACACTTGGCATGCAGCAGCTGAATGAATTGTACCTTCTGTGTACATATAGTAAGTTTTCATATTCCAGAGGCTGAGGAGAAATGTCTTTAGCTGGCATTCGAATGAGAGCTGATGTTGCGTCTTTGATTCAATATACAATATGTTCAAAAACCTGGCTAGTATCCAGCTTTTATTTCCACCACCACCACCCTTCTCCAAGTGATGCAGTACAATTTGCAAAGAAAGTGGATCAAAGGAAATCCTCTACAGTGTCTGGATTGAGGTGGGGTAGAAGTGAAGGCCATAAATAAATCAGTAGATTCCATGTCATAGGCAATACAACTGAACCAATTAGATAGCAATAGTATTTAGACTTATAAACCACTTCACAGTGCTTTACAGCCTTCTCTAAGCAGTTTACAGAGTCAGCATCTTGCCCCCAACAATCTGGGTTCTCATTTACCCACCTGGGAAGGATGGAAGAATGGAAGTCAACCTTGAGCCAGTCATGATCGAACTGCTGGCAGTCAGTAGAGTTAGCCCGCAATACTGCATTCTAACCATTGCTAAAATTTTTGAAGCCCATCCCTGGCTGGTTTGCTCTGTAATTAGCTAGATCTCAAGCAGCTCTTTTGCCTTTTCCCTTAATAACAGCTCCAGCCCCCAGAAACTAATGTGCTTCAGCTCTCTGCAAATATTCTCATTTGCAAATTAAATTGCAGAATAAGAAGCTGAAGAACAGGCAAAAAGAAGAGGGAGGGAAACAGACACCCAAGATAGATTGTTTCCAACAGATTCTCTGTGTCTTGGTTCTCAGCAGTCTTCCTTTCCATGCATTTTTTTAAAAAAATAAATAAACCAGGAATAAAATCACTTCTCGCAAAAGCTTGGCTCTTCCTGAGTTTCGGAACAGGCCAACGTCTCTTCCATTTGGATTTCAGCGCAGATGAAAAAGCAAGAGGATATTCCACAGCTTAGTTTCACAGTGCAGGTCCTTGAAGGTTAAAGATGGGGAATTTAACACAGCAGGATCACCAGGGTATTCGAAAGTAATCCAGGAGTTGTCCCAGTTTCTGCTTTGGGGGAAAAAAAGGCACAGTATAATGCAACTCTAGCAGCATATCTGAACCGTTAAAAGCATCCCTCATATGTGCCCACAAGCATGGCAAGATCCCCAGGGACTTACCTCTTGTTTTTGAGATACACAGGAATAAATGAAAATGGCATGAGATTAGCAATAGGTTAGCTTCTGCTCGAGCTAACCTCAAAAACCTGGTTTGGATTCCCACCAATTATATTTTATTTAACATTTCAGCGTCACCATAAAATAGTCTTTCTGCAACTGTGACTCCATGAAAATCAAATGTAATTAAAGAGATAACTCCCGTTGAGGATGCTGTCTTACATTAGCAATAGCAACAACAACAACACTTAGACTTATATACCTCTTTACAGTGCTTTTACAGCCCACTCTATGCGGTTTACAGAGTCAGCCTATTGCCCCCAACAATCTGTGTCCCTATTTTACCGACCTCAGAAGGATGGAAGCTGAGTCAACCTTGAGCTGGTCAGGATCGAACTGGTGGCAGTAGGCAGAGTTAGCTTGCAATAGCAATAGCTCTTATCATTTAGACTTATATACCACTTCATAGTGCTTTACATAGCAATAGAAATAGCACTTAGCACTTAGACTTATATACCACTTCATAGTGCTTTTACAGCCCACTCTAAGAGTCAGCCTATTGTCCCCAACAATCTGGGTCATTGTTTTACTGACCTCAGAAGGATGGAAGGCTGAGTCAACTCTGAGCTGGTGAGAATTGAACTGCCAAATTGCAGGCAGCCGGCAGGCAGCAGAAGTAGCCTGCAGTACTGCACTCTAACCATTGGGCCACCACGGCTCATACATTACCATTTGTTCAACAAATCAGGGTATCATTACCCCTGCTCAGCAGCCATTGATTAGAAGCGTCTCCATCGCCTTTGACCAGATCTGCTTTGGGCAAGTCAGAAGTAACAGTGTAGGAGTAGGTAGGGCAGAACCTCAGGGCAGAATTAAAAGATGGACTCAGCCTAGAATCCCTACATAGTCACAAACAAATTAGGCTCCCTTGAATTCTGTTGACCTTTATTCAGCTCCAAGCAGGTGCTAACCATTAGTTGAGAAGATTCCTGTGAATAGGCATGATTAGAAATAAATCAGACTATTTACTAAGACTGCTGTCAGCACTTCCAGCTGCATTTACTCTAGTGCTGACATAAGGAGGAGAAGCGGAGGCGTCTGGAAAGGGACGTTTGACTTTTCACCTACTTATTTTCCCTGGAGATAATATCCCCTAGGTGATGGGATGGGAGGGGGAAATTCCTTTGAGCTGGAGCAGTAGATTAGGGGTAGAGTGACTTGGAAGATGGCCAATGAGTGCAGAGGAGTGGGGGAAGGAAAGGGAGGGTTTTTGGGTCGGAAGTCAGTGTTGGCTACGATGAATCGGAGTTAGAATGTCGTGCTTAATAAATGAGTTTTTTCATCAAAGACTTTGTTTGAAATGCAATTTATTTGAGATGACCTCGAAACCTGACAGCAGCATCATTATTATTATTCTCTTCCTTCCTATTACCTATCTCCTCCCACTTATGACTGTAACCATGTTGCTTGTATTTTTATGATTTATATTGTTCTGTTCATTTCCTAGTATGATTTGATTTGCTTATTAGTAACCTATGACTATCACTAAGTGTTGTATCTTATGATTCTTCATGAATGTATTTTTCCCTCTCTTTTCTCTTCCCCCCCCCTTTTATGTGCACTCAGAGCATACGCACCAAAGACAAATTCCTTGTGTGTCCAACCACACTTGGCCAATAAAGAATTCTATTATATGCCTTCATTTGTGGACCTGATTTTTTTATGCCTGTCAGGCAACAAAGAATTATCTCCCTCTCTGCAACTGATATTAGGGACGCGGTGACTCAGGGGCTAAGATGCTGATGATCTTGGGGCTTGTCAATTGAAAGGCTGACAATTCAGCGGTTCCAATCCCTAGTGCCGCATAATGGGGTGAGCTCCCATTCCTTGTCCCAGCTTCTGACAACCTAGCAGTTCGAAAGCACGTAAAAAATGCAAGTAGAAAAATAGGGACCAACTTTGATGGGAAGCTAACAGCATTCCGTGTGCCTTTGGTGTTTAGTCATCCGGCCACATGACCATGGAGACGTCTTTGGACAGTGCTGGCTCTTCGGCTTTGAAACGGAGATGAGCACCGCCCCCTAGAGTCGGGAACAAATAGCACATATCTGCAAGGGGAACCTTTACCTTTAGTGCATTTGATGAAGTGAGCCACAGCTCACAATAGCTTGTGCTTTTTAATAAAACAAGGGGCTGCCGAAATCATCCTGATATTTGTATTATCCCAACCATCTCAACTCCGCTCTGGAACTGAACTACTCCAAAAATCTCAAGAGCAGTAATAGAACCCAAGAAGAGAATGTAAATTCCGTGCCTCATTTTCCTGGGAGGACTAGTTCCTCCCCGGTACGGATGTTTTGTTGCTCATTCATCAGAAGGACGAAGCATCCAAGAAATCTGGCTGCAGAATTCCCCACTAGAGGGAGATGTCTTGCTGTTTTAATTACAACGATAGTTTCTAAATTTGGACTCTGGCACCCATAAATCAGTGCCTGGAAGTTATATGAAGCTCTGCATCCCCTTCCGTATACTTTCCAAATGATGCGTAATGCATTCATCCAAATATAATATTCTGCGGAGCTCAGGCGCTGAACTATTCAAGAATAGTAGTTACTCTCTGCTTAAACTAGCTTGCTCTGACTGATGAAGCTGCTTGGATGAGCAAAGAAACATCTCAAACGAACAATAAAAAATGTGTCCAGTTGCCATGATTCAACCTTCGAACACCTCTGCCTGGATGGCTGAAAACCTACAACAATATACTCAAAGATAGCTTTTTCTTTTCTTTTCTTTTTTTAATGTTCTGGTCATTTCTACACACACACCCTCCCCCAAAAACCACCCTTTCTAGAACCAGATAGTCAGGGGTGAGATTCAGCCAGTTCAGACAAGTTTGGGTAAACCGGATGTTAATTTTAAACTGGTTTGCCAAACTGATAGTTGCATGGACTGGCTGACCCCACCACCTCACCCCACCCCATCCAGGACTCTCCATGTGGCCCGTTTTGGATGCCAGGTAAGTGTAGGGTCCACATGGAGGCTCTGCGAGGGTGAAAAACGGGCCTACCAGAAGTACCGGAAGTCCAGAAACGGGCCTATTTCCGGCCTCCAGAGGATCTCCAGAGCCCGGGGGAGGCCATTTTCACCCTCCCAGAGGCTCAAGGGAAAGCCTCCGGAACATGGGGAGGGTGAAAACGCTCCCTCCCCCACCCCGTGGTGCAGAAAGCCGAGTAAGCCACACCCCCATGGCCACACCCACCCAGCAACCAGGCAAAGAACCGGTTGTTAAAATTTTTCAATCCCAGCCCTGCAGATAGTGGTTGAGTAACTTATTTAAATTAGAAACTTGTCCCCTTGTATGTTGGTTTTCTATCTGAACAGACATACTCACTGTATTTCCAGGGTTCTTTGTAATAAGAGTATGAGCCAGAGGTGGGTTTCAGCAGGTTCTGAGCAGTTCTGGAGAACCGGTAGTGGAAATTTTGAGTAGTTCGGAGAACCGGTAGTAAAAATTCTGACTGGCCCCGCCCCCATCTATTCTTTGCCTCCCAAGTCCCAGCTGATTGGGAGGGAATGGGGATTTTGCAGTATCCTTCCCCTGCCGCGCCCACCAAGCTGTGCCATGCCCACCAAGCCATACCCACAGAATCAGTAGTAAAAAAATTTGAACCCCACCATTGGTATCAGCCCTATGATCAATTTTGCTGATAGCTTGATCTCTGGAACACTTCAAGGGCTGGGGGAGAAAAGGAGAATATAGGAAAGAAATTTTTCCACCATTCAATTTGTTTCTTGTTTCTGTCACTGGATAACAGAGCTGTCCTATGGAAAATTAGGAAAGGAACTCCATTACATTTTCTGGCAACAGCTGGGCCTGGAACACGATGGCTCAATAGTTAAAGACAACGAGCTTGTCAGGTTCAAGCCCCGAGTACTACACGATGGGGTGAGCTCCTGTTCCTTGCTCCAGCTTCTGCCCATCAAACAGTTTGAAAGCATGCAAATGCGAGTAGATAAATAGGTACCACTTTGGTCGGAAGGTAACAGTGTTTCATGCCGCTTGGCATATAATCATACTGGCCACATGACCACGGTAGCGTCTTTGGACAATGCTGGCTGCCTTGGCCAAGAAATGAAGAAGAGCACCCCCGCCCCCCAAAGTCTGACATGACTGGACAAGGGAAAACCTTTACCTTTTTGTTTTGTTGTTGTTGCTCACCTGAATTTTAATGCCATCAAGCTCCTTCCAAACTGTTCCTTTCTTGCGTCTTTAAGTTTCAACCGATAGAAATGATCGGCTTGTGGAACAAATTCACTTAAGGCTTTAGGATGCATTAGATTCTGGAAGCCAGATAAAATTGTCCTAAATGAATTGTGATCTTTGCAGGGGGAGAAAAAAAAGAGTAACATGCACTGAAAATCCCATGTAAATACACCTTACTGGCAGAAGATCCGGTAGCATTAGAAAAGACATTTCTTCTCTTTTTCTCCCTCTCTCTCTCCCCCTCTCTCTCCCTCCCTCTCTCTCGCTCCCTCGCTCCCTTGCTCCCTCTGTCTCTCATAAAAAACCCCACCAAGTAACAAATCAGTGATGGGAATAATGCCATGCACCATGTAGGAATGCTACAGAGATGACCTTTATCTATACTCCATTAATTAAGTTTTTGAGAAACAGTTATGTTAATTTATTATCCTGATGCAATAATGGGCCGCTGTCCAATACAAACATTTCCAGTCTTTGCAAAATATTTTTAAAGACTTCTGACAACAAGTTTCTAACCCAACAAAGATGTAAGTGCACAATCTATTATACGCTTACCTGGAATAAGTCAGGCTGAACACCCTAAATCTTATTTTTATGTAAACAGATCTAGAACTGCCTTGAAAGATCCTTAGCATCTTCAAGTCCCATAGAATAAGGGACTTATTTGTAGATGTAAATTGTTTTTCAATTGTACTTCTGTTGGAAATACAACAGCCAAAGGCACTAGAATAAATTTTCTACTGATTCTATATTTTAATTTAAATGTGACAGGGAAAATGGTTATTATCCATTGTTTGCACACAGTAGGAAAGACTTTGATAGAAATGTTGATTTATCATCAACATTTTCCAGTGTGGGGATGATAGATAGATAGATAGATAGATAGATAGATAGATAGATAGATAGATAGATAGATAGATAGATAGATAGATAGATAGATAGATAGATAGATAGATGATAGATGATAGATAGATAGATAGATAGATAGATAGATAGATAGATAGATAGATGGGTGGGTGGGTGGGTGGGTGGGTGGGTGGGTGGGTGGGTGGGTGGGTGGATGGATGGATAGATAGATAGATAGATAGATAGATAGATAGATAGATAGATAGATAGATAGATAGATAGATAGATAGATGATAGATATTAGATAGATAGATAGATAGATAGATAGATAGATAGATAGATAGATAGATGATAGGTAGGTAGGTAGGTAGGTAGGTAGGTAGATAGATAGATAGATAGATAGATAGATAGATAGATAGATAGATAGATGATAGATAGATAGACCGACCATTTTTCACACATTTTACAACTCTTGCAGCACCCCATGCTCACGTGATTAAAATTTGGATGATTGACAACTGGCTTGTATTTATGACAGTTGCAGTGACAGTTGTGAGCAAAGTCAAGGGGGAAGCCAGATTCACTCAACAACCGTGTTACTAACTTAACAACTACAATGATTCACTTAACAGCGGTCTCAAGAAAGGTTATAAAATGGGGCAAAACTCACCTAACAACTGTCCCACTTATCAACAGAAATATTGGGTTCAATTGGGGTCGTACGTCAAGGACTATCCGTAATACCCAGCCTGTTAACCAATGTTGTGCTACCTTCGCAAACATCTCTTAAGGATCCCACTATGCCATGATCTTTTTCATTTATTTGGCTGCTCATTTTCAAAACACATTCTAGGCCCCCTTGGAAATACAGCACCGAGTTATGGGGAGAAACATTTTAAAAGAATGGGTACCAAATCCATGTAGACAATCAATTATAAAACAACCAATTAAAAAGCTCTCCTATAAGTCAGACTCACCGTTTCATCATTTCATGGACATATCCACTGTAATTTTCTTGGTAACCATATTTGTTGTCTTTTTTTTTTTTTTGTCAAACTTATTTTAAATTCCCACATTAAGGGTTTCCTGGTAGGTATTTGCAGGTGCCATGGCTCAGTGGTTAAAGACACAGAGCTTGTCAGCTGAACCCAGCTGACAGCCTGGGTTCGAGACCTGAGCTCCGCACAACAGGGTGAGTTCTCGTTCCTTGCTCCAGCTCCTGCCCACCTAGCAGTTCGAAAGCATGCAAATGCAAATAAATAAATAGGTACCACTTTGGTGGGAAGTTAACAGCATTCTATGTGCCTCAGCATATAGACTTGCTGGCCACATGACCACAGAATCGTCTTCAAACAATGTTGGCTTCCTCAGTCAAGAAATGGAGATGAGCCCCATCCCGTAGAGTGAGATATAATTGGACAGGGGAAACTTTTACCTTTACCTTATCTGACTCTTGGGGTATATTCCCATTCTTTGCCAAATTTTAGCAACCTCCTAGATTTTCTCCATGTAAAACTGTTCCTAACCTGGACCTAGGATGAAATGACATATCTAACAGATGCTCACCCTATCATAAACCAGCTGCTATGTGCTTTAAGTTTGGAAGACAGCTGTCCCAAAATTGCTTGAGATCCCTGCCAGCTTTTTCAATTGCATTATCCAATCAATTAAATTTTCCCGATCTTCCTGTCTCCCGATAAAACTCAGCCACTGAGGTTTCAAGGATCAAATCATGTGTGCAAATTGGGACTAATGACAGCTGTAGCTATGCTGCCATATGCAAACAGGGCATTATCAGGCATTCGCATGTCCAGAAGTGCTTGATGGATTGGATGGAGAAAAAAAAAAATTAACGAGAGAAGCATTTCATTTTCCAGACACTTCCCACAAGAGCCAATAATGCAATTAAAAGGCAGCAAAAGGGAACTTGACCAGGCAAACTGATTTCATGTCACATTTGGCTGATTTATATTCTGCCACCAGTCATTATTAGTCCATCAAACTGAATCCCAGTGAAGGAAATCGGTGAATTAAGGCCTCACTTCTCTAATATCTGGTTAGAATCCTTAATGGGATCAGCACTACAAGGTTGCCCAGGCTAAGAAATGAATGTCACAAAACTCAGGACTACTATTATTATTCAGCTATAGTAATAGAACCTTGTAAGTGTGATTGTGTTCCTTCTCCTTCACAGTATCTTCAAATGAACTAGGGAAAGGCTTATCTGAGATGTTTTCTCAAATTATTTTCTTGGCCCACACTCAAGCTCCATTTATCTAGCTGTTGCCTTGGTAGCAGCTCTTCTTCCTGTCATTCAAGACCATTCCCAAATCCAGCAAAGGAAGGAAGGAAGGAAGGAAGGAAGGAAGGAAGGAAGGAAGGAAGGAAGGAAGGAAGGAAGGAAGGAAGGAAGGAAGCAAGCTCTGGGTTCAGCTTTGAGTCTTCTCATGTGACGCATCCACACGGAATGACAGATTTACCCAATGCAATAGCCATGTCTTTGATCTCAGTAGTTAATTTTTTTTTTAAATTAAGAACTTTGAGTATAATAGTAAAATATAATACAAACAAAATTTGAAGAAAAAGAAGAGAGGTGTGAAAAGTGCAAGGAAAAAGAGAAGAAAAAATGTATAAAGTTACTTCCAACCATCATCACATCAAGTATAAACACGTTTAATAACTCTTCGCCCTCTTTAAAGTTACAAACATTTATCTCTTCATCCCACATCTCATCTCTCATCTGTAAACAAATACCTAAAACGTCATCTTTTCATTTCTGATGTCAGCAGAAAGGAAATAAACCAGGAAATAACAGCATATCTTATTTTAACCTTGATCAGATAAACCAACTTTACATTCCATTATTTTATTTCCAAATAAAAGTCTTCATCTTTAATTCAATCTAATATTAATGTGATTTCTCTTCAATTTTTTATCCTATCACACAGAGTTTCTTTTGTAAATCCAATAGGAAAAATATATCCAGGTCACTCGCTTGGTTTGCCATTTGTATTTCCCTTTAAAATTTTGAAACATCAGCCAGTTTCTTTTGTGAGTTCAATGAAACATCCTTTTCTAAGTCATTCTCTGGGCCTGTCAGTTAAATTACTTTCAGCACCATCTCTGCCTACCGGTATATCTGTAATTTGTTCTCTATCTGTAATTTCTTCAATAACATGTTTTGGACCTAGTCTATCCATAGAAGCAGAAATCAATACTGACATTGTCTTTATTGTGGCTATTATTTTCTGATTCCGTTCTCCAAAATTCTCCTAAATTAAAGCATCTGAAATGGATGATTGTTTTACCCTTCCTTGAACTCATCCAAAGAGGAGAAACCTATCATCTCTCCAACCACTATCAAACTGTTCCTACCATTAAAAAGTTGTCTGTTTTTGTTTTACTGTTCCATCTTTGATTTATGTGATACCACAGATGAAAAAAGAAGTATTTGTGATAGAACCAATGGAGGAGGACCGGTCTTCTCTCTCTTTAATCAGCAGATAAAAGTGACAAGAGTTCAAGGAACTTTGATGAGATTTTGGAGTCTTCAGACAAAGGCCCCCATTTCTGATAGTCATTCAGAGTGGGTGGCTCAGGGGCTATTCTTAGAAGGAAAAAACTACTCTGTTCGAACAGCTGGTAAGGCCAGTTTGCTCTTTCAAGATTCCAAGCTCAGTTTAAAATTAGTATAAAACAGACAGTTTTTCCTACACTTTTCCCCAAACGGTTCATGTTCAATTTGATGCTCAAGAAATTGCTTCCAATATTTCTTTTAAAGGGGAAGACAAGCACTGTGAAATTTTCAAGAATGGAAAAGTTCTTATACAAAATGGCTGGGGGGAGGGGGGTTGGGGTTTCCAGCATATATGAATATTGTATTTATTGTATTGTATTGTATTGTATTGTATTGTATTGTATTGTATTGTATTGTATTGTATTGTATTCTATTCTATTCTATTCTATTCTATTCTATTCTATTCTATTCCTATTGTATTGTATTGATTATTTAATTAATTAATTAATTAATTAATTAATTTGTATATCTTCCATCTATCGTATATAAAGGTGGCACAGTGGTTCAGTGGTTAAGATACTGGGCTTGTCAGTTGGAAAGCCAATAGCCCAGGTTCAAGTCCTGAGTGCCACACAAAGGGGTAAGTTCCCGTCCTTGGCTCAGCTCCTGCCATCCTAGCCTTTCAAAAGCATGCAAATGCAAGTAGGTAAATAGGTACCACTTCGGTGGACATCATGCTGGCCTCAGGACCACAGAAATGTCTTTGGACAGCACTGGCTCAATGGCCTCGAAACAGAGATTGAGCACTGCCCCCTATAGTCAGCAACAAGTAGCAAAATCTGCAGGGACTCCTTTATCTTTTTTCCTGACTTATTCCTATCTTTCTGCATATGCTCTTCTAGATTGGGAACTGCAATCTCCATAAGCTTTCTATGTGCCTGTTAAATGTCAAGATGGGGCCATCAGAAGGAACGCCTCCCACGGAGTATTTTAGAATTGGAAACTGGGTTGAATAGAATAAGAGCCCTGGTGGCGGAGGGGTTAGAATCAGGGATGGGTTCTAAAATTTTTTACTACCAGTTCTGTGGGTGTGGCTTATTTTGTGGGTGAGGCTTGGTGGGGGGGAGGGTAATGTGACTGGGTGGGCCTTTTTTTTTTTACTTTTTTTACTTTTAAAAGCATTTTTTCTACAACCTTAAGAGGTTGCAGAAAAAAAATGCTTTTAAAAGCCTCTGACAATCAGGCAACTCAGCTGGATTGCCAGAAGCTTTTAAAGGCATTTTTTTTTCTACAACCACTTCGGCCAAAAAGGTTGCAGAAAAAATGCTTTCAGAAGCCTCTGACGATCCCAGCTGAGCCATGGGATCATCAGAGGCTTTTTTTTTTTTACTTTTAAAAGCATTTTTTTGGCCGAAGAGGTTGTAGAAAAAATGCTTTTAAAAGTAAAAAAAAAAAAAAAGCCTCTGATGAGGTGGGTGGGGTAAGCGAGTAGCGACTGGGCCAGGAGCTGGTTTGGGGGCGTGGCCAGCCAATGTTATTACCAGTTCTCCGATCTACTACAAATTTTTACTATTGGTTCTTGCGAACCGGTGTGAACCGGGAGCAACCCACCACTGGTTAGAATGCAGTATTGCAGGTTAAATCTGCCCACTGCCAGCAGTTCGATCCTGACCTGCTTAAGGTTGACTCAGCCTTCCGTCCTTCCAAGGTCAGTAAAATGAGGACCCAGATTGTTGGGGGCAATATTCTGACTCTGTAAACCACTTAGAGAGGGCTGTAAAGCACTGTGAAGTGGTATATAAGACTAACAACAATAAGAACAATAGCTATTGTTATTGCTATTCAGACTGATGGACTTTCACAGAAACCCCATTACCAGTAGCATCCTTCTCTCTTTCAAAAATGAAATAAGTTCAAACCACCACTAAGAGAAATGTGAAAGAAACTCTCTGCATACTCACCACACCCTCATAAGGGTAGAAAAGTCAATTTTTTTTTCTATCATAATTTTGCCTCTATCTGTCTAACTTTTTCCATTTACAATTTCCTCCAGATTCATCTGTTATATGCATTTTTTTTTGCACATTGTTTTTGCTACAATGAACATTGTGGTGCACAATGTTTTAACAACGCCGACATTCGGAGAAGCATATAGCTCGGAAAACCAACCTGCCCCTTAATCTAGGAAGTGTGAATTTCATTGGTCTGCTTAACAAACAAACCACATCCTTCCTAACTCTATATTGCATAGCATATCCCTGAGAATATGGGAGGACGTGCAATTACATTATTCACAGTGGCAAGAGATAGGAAAGCCACTTTCACCTTTCCGCTGCTTTCCGCGTTAGCAGAAATAAACGCAGAATTGAACTGTGGCAGAGTTCGTGCATCATTCTAATTGTGCATTATGTACCCTCTTTTACTTGGATGCCAGCTACGATGGTTCATTATGCTTTCAGATTAAGCAGAGGGGTGAGTAACCTGCCCCCCCCACCACCCAGGGGCAGGTTTTAAAACCCCTCGCTACTGGTTCGCTTGTGGATACTCACGCGCACGACACTTCCGCACATGCGCAGAAGCATCCAGGTGGGTGGGTGGAGTCTCCCGCTGCTACCGCCCAATCCGGGGCAAACCGGTAGCAACCCACCACTGTCCCCACCCCTGTCTCTGTTTTGCAAACCTCAGATTTTTCTTCTGTCCACGAAGTGCAAAATAAGCTCCAAGACAGTTTAAAAAGGAAAGATCCACCTCAAATTTAGATGTGAAAGAAACCCTCGGCCTTCCCCAAAATGCTTGCCCACCTCTGGTTTAGGATAATCCAGCTAATAGGCCTTATTAAAAAAGCCGTACACAGTGTCTCAGCAGTAACTGATAACGCATACATTTAAAAGGTAGTCCTTGACTTACAACCCCAACTGAGCCCCAAAATCTCTATTGCTAAGCAAGACATTCGCTGAGTGAAATTTGCCCCATTTTATGACCTTTCTAGCCACGGTTGTTAAGTGAATCACTGCAACTGTTACATTAGTAACAGGGTTGTTCGGTGAATCTGGACTTGGCTTGTCGGAAGGTCACAAAAAGGGATCACATGACCCCAGGAGACTGCAACGGTCATAAGTACATGTCAGTTGCCCAGCATCTGAATTTTGATCACTTGACTGTGTGGTTGCTGCAGTGGTCGTAAGTGTGAAAAATGGGCATAAGTCATTTTTTTTTCAGTGCCGTTGCAACTTCGACGGTCACTAAATGAATTCTTTTAAGTTGAGGATGACCTGTTTTATTAATGAGAAGAAAGCCAGTTTGGTGCAATTGGGAAGGCATCGGGACCAGGAGACAGTGAGTTCCAGTCCTGCCTTAGGCACAGGGGTGGGCTTCAGATCCTTTAGCAACGGGTTCGCTGCCCCGTTGCTGGGTGGGCGTGGCCATGGTGGGCGTGGCCTAGTTGGTCACCTCCCCAGGCTCTGGAGGCTTTTCTCGAGCTTCCAGGAGGGCAAAAACTGCTTTCCCCAGGGTCTGGCATCCCTCCGGAGGCTAGAAACAGGCCTATGTCCGGACTTCCGGAACCTCCAGTAGGCCCGTTTTTTGCCCTCCCAGAACCTTTGCGCAGCCCCTGCACTTACCTGGAATGATGAACAAGCCGTGCGGAGACTCCTGGAAAGGACCAGCCAGGCGTGACCAGCCAGGGGTGGCATTTGGGGGTTCACTGAACCCCAGCAATCCTTGGCTAGAGGATCGCCCGAACCCCACTGAACCCCCAGGAGCCCATCCCTGCTTAGGCATGAAGCCAGCTGGGTGACCTTGGGCCAGTCACTTTCTCTCAGCCCTTTGAAGGAGGAATGGCAAACCATTTCTGAAAAACCCTGTCAAGAAAATTGCACGGATTTGTCTGGGTAATCTCTGAGAATTCACCATGATCGAGCAGAAGAAGCAAAAAGTAGCTAAAAGTTTTTTTTTCCTCCTTTACATCAACTTTTTCAGATAGAACTATATAGTTTATGAACGAATGCTGAGGTCACCATTTAGCGCAAACTGGGCTTTATTCCTCACTTCTGTAAGCAAAGCTTTTTTTTTTAACAAAAAAAAATGAAGAAAACAAATATGTTATGGAAATTGTCAGAAAATCCTCATTAAAATGGAAATGTAAAAGATATTCTGACTTCCTCTTTTGTCTTTCAATGAACGCTTGAAAGAAAAAAGAGAGAATATGAAAAAATATATAAAAGAATGGAGATTCATAGCTTTCTAAAATGTAACTCATCTGTTGTTAATAATTAAATATATAGTATATCCTTACAATGCTCAAAGATTAAGAATCCCTGTTAAATGTGAATATCAAGAACCTACATTAAATAATATTATACATTTTAATAAATTCAGTTACTAAATCAAAATCTATTTTGATTTAAGCATCTCGTAAAATTGAACATAAAATCTATTCATAGATAATTTGCACATTTTGGATGTAATGTGGCAGCAAACCATGTATTAAATTATTGTTGAAAAATAGTTCCCTGTTGAGTTGAAATCTGTGTCAGATTTATTTTCTAGCTCTGTAATTATTCTAGACATCCAAGTATATCCCAAAATTTGGTTAGCCATTTTTCCACACTTTAGGGATCAAACCACCTTTCTAGTAAGAAGCATGTAATATTTTTACAGCGGTTATCATGCATAAGACTTATTCAGTATATTTTGAATGAATATGGAGATAAGGATATTTGAAAGAGTCTGGGATCTGAAGCGTATGATGAATGGTTGAAGGAGCTAGATATTGTCTAGCCTTGTTGAAGAGAAGGGTTGGGGAAGATGGAGAGGACATTTTAACTGTCTTCCGGTACTTGAGGGGCTATCACAGAGAAAAAGGGATTGACTTATTCTCCAAAGTATCAGAGTAGAGGCAAGAAGCAATAGGTGAAAGACCATTAAAGAGAGATCCATCCTACAATTAATGAGAAATTTTCTGACTGTAAGAACAATTAACAAGAAGAAGTTCGTGGAATTGTGGGTGCTCCATCAATGAAGGTTTTCAAAAATAGATTGGACAACCATTTGACTGGGATGGTATAAGATCTCCTGCCTTGAGGCTAGAAGACCTACGAGAACCATATGATTCTATGTTCTATGATAAATGGTTTCTTAAAATTTAATAAGAATAGTTTAGATTGAAATGGCAGGCTAACTTCAAACTAAAACGTATCTCTTCCAGCTTGCCGGTCTAGCCTGATCCCCGTTGAATTTTAATATTTTTAGTGTTTTAGGGTTGTTGTTTTTTAAATATTTAAATTGTTTTTAATTGTCAGCCAAAGTTTATATGGGTTTTAAAGATTCTTAACTTTTGTATATTGTATTTTTTATCCGGCTGTTCACCGCCCTGAGTCCGCAAGGAGAAGAGCGGTATATAAATCCAATAAATAAATAAATAAATAAATAAATAAATAATCTCTGATCAACCATTTGCTAATGAGTTGGGCTTGACTCACATAATACAGCAGTGGCCAAAATTATGGAAATCTTTTGAGAAAAATGTATTTTCTAAAACTAGCTAATAACACCAGGGATTTTTTTGCAGTAGTACCCTAAAATTATATATCAATGGAAAGATAATTTAATCAAGAATGTAATGCGTTAACTTTTATGAAGGATTTGCTATTAGAATAGCAGTTACAGTATAAAGAAGAAAAGTGAAACACGTAGAAAAAATGAGACATAGAAAAAACAAGATGTTTTAATTGGTTTTTAATTAGGATTTTTCTTTATTATTGTACGTTTCTAACTTGTGTTTGCCACCCTGAGTCCTTTGAGAGAAGGGCGGCATATAATTATTTGTAAATCAATAAATAAATAAATAAATAAATACAAAAATTATCACCATGTCAGTTAATCCTTAGTTGGGTAACCTTTAGCATGAATGACGGCCTTACAACGTCTTCCCATGGAGTGAACCAAGTCTTTTAGTTTTGCAGCTGTTCTAATGTGAAACCAAGGTTGAAGGATTGCTTCTATTCACTGTGTTTTATTGCTGAGTCGCTTCGGACTAACAAGTTTCTTTAGTCAGCTCCATAGATTTTCAATTGGGTTACGGTCTGGGCTATTCCCAGGCCATTCCAGCAGTGGAATATGGTTATCTTGAAACTCCAAAAAAAAAAAAAAAGGTGTTATTAGCCATCAAACCTCAAAAATACACTTTTCCCAAAAGGTTTCCCCAATTTTGGGCACTACTGTACACCAACTGTTTACAAAAATAACCATGTCTGGATTTATTGAAGACATTAAACCACAACCAAACGCACGAGATATAATTTAGCACAATATGTAAACCCATTCCTTTTCTCAGTCTAAACCTACTACATAGATTGTTCAAAGGATGAAATAAGGAAGGGGTTATGTGGCTTCCGTGAGGAATAATACTATTTAAGGACATCAGAGCTGTTATCAAATAACACATCATTAAATAGCCTTAGTTGATATTCTAATCATGAAATGGCAACTTCTCTGAAGCAGATAAAATGACATAATAAAATACCATAATAAAATCATGGGAAGTAAGGAGCAGTTGTAGTTCTAAACTACTTCAAGCAATAGTTTATGACCCTCCAACTTGCAATTATGCATTTCTAAACTTCAAATTTTGGCAATTTTTTTTTTTTTTGGAAAAACAGGAAATCCATGTCTAGACATATAATTGATTGATTGATTGATTGATTGATTTAAAACATTTATATAGCTGCCCATCTTTCAATCAACTCTGGAAGAATTCAGTCAATCTCTTCTCCATCGTTATTTCATGCAAAAAATGATTCTTTGTAGAAACTTCAAGGAAAAATCCCTGGAGTTAATGAAAGCAATCAGCAACATTGAGAGAGCACCGGGTCCTTTGCTTGACTAGTAATCCACCTATGGGATCTGGGTATTGCCCAACCTTATACTAATTTCATTTCAGTAGAAACCAGAGCATCCAGTGCTATTGTCTCTCTGTATCACCACCAGCAATCCTTTCCAACATGCTGTGCTTCAAAGAGAAAGCATCTACTTAAGAGAGTGGAAGGGGATGGAAAGGTCCTCAACCCCATTGAATAAAAGCTTGAATGGGATTCACACAGCTGGCAAAAAGTTGAGAGTCATCTCTGCAGCCACGCTTGACTTAAGCCACTTCATCCAGTGCTCAGGAAGGAAAGAGAGGGAGGGGGAGAGGGGGAGGGAGGGAGGGAGGGAGGGAGAGAGAGAGAGAGAGAGCAGGAGGATAGGTGCATCTGAAAAGACTTTGCAATCAAAGGAGGAAGTTAAATATAGATATTATCCCCAATTTGGCATCTTAGTGTTAGGTGCAAGCAGGGATAAATATTAAATAACTACTTTTTCAGAACATTGAAAAGTGGACTAGCATCTGTATCACTGGTCCATACTAGAGCAGAAAATGCAGACGCACATCAGCTTATCACAAATGGGGAGTGGGGGGTGAGGGGCTGGAACTGGTATCATCAAACTCCACCCCCAAAAAGGAATAACTCCAACTCTCTCTCCCTCCCTCTCCCTTTCTTCTTTTCTCCCTCCCTTCCTCTTTCCCTCTCTCCTTCCCTCTCTCTCCTACCCTCCTTCTCTCTCTCTCCCCTTCTTTTTCCTCTCTCTCCCCCCCTCCCTCCCCACTCCTCCTCCCTTTCATTCTCCCTCTCGCCCTCTGTCTCTCTCTGTCCCTCCCTCCCCCCTCTCTCTCTGTCTCTCTGTCTGTCTGTCTGTCTCTCTCGCCCTCGCCCTCTCCCTCTCTCTCCTTGAACATCTATGGAAAGTTATGGTTTTTAATCACCTGCTTATTTTATTTTCATTCTGTGGCTAAAAGCTTGCATACTTGTGGCTGCTTCTTTTGCCCAATTAAAACAAAAAACCTGAGTATGGATTAGATATGAAATTTGGTCTCTGCAGCATGCAGATTATATGGCCAATCAGCTTCCTTTCAAGCAAGAACTGGGTTTGCATTCACACAAGCATATACCGAACAAGAGGGAGATATTCATATTTTTCAAATAATGAATCAATTGTCTTCACAGATTGAGATTCTGACCCAGTGGCCTGTTTTATGTTAAACCTAACTCGATCTATACTGAGACATGATGATGTGTGCACTAAATTGAACAATCCAAAACTGTGTGTGTGTTGTATGACCATCCACTCTACTCTGACTGCAACGTCTTCATTCATCTTTTTCTCTATGTTTGATATTATCAGATTCATTAATGGTGCTTCTTCTCTCATTTCTAAACCTTGGTAAGGTTGCAATTCAGTTAAGCCACAACTGGATGCTGTTCATTTCGTATCAGGACAATCTCTTCAACTGCTGCTATTTTTCACCAACCAAATTGTTATCGTTCCTTCAGCCTATTGAACTGAGCATGAAGGCAAAAGGCCCCTTAAAAATAAAAGTTCATTTTAGATGTGGCAAAAGTTAGCAGTATTCTCCACAGTATTATCTTTATAGTCATAAATACTCCCCGTTGCTTCGATTTTTATTGCTTTGTAATAACATACCATATGCTGGGACATGTCCAACCTCTCTGAGCATTTTGCAAACATCATTTGTAACTTTAATAGTTCGCTAACAGCTCATCTGCAATATATATGTGTGTGTGTGTGTATTCTGAGGTTTTCGCAGGTGTTTGTATGTAGGTCTTTTGTTATTCGCGTTTTCTCCGGCATAAAATTGGAAGTGTCTTGGCGACGTTTCGATGAAGTCTCATTCGTCATCTTCAGGCTGGTGTTCTCAGCTTCGTGCTTCCAGGAGCAATGTGAGATTGCAGCTTCTTCCTTTTAACTGCTAGTGGGGGTGTGAGCTGATTGGGTGGGAGCTTGGCTGTGTTCTGATTGGGTGGAGGTGTGCTCTGATTGGTTGGGAGCTTGGCTGTGCTCTGATTGGATGGGGGTTGGTTGTGCTCTGATTGTCTGGGGGTGTGTTCTGTTTGGGTGGGGGCTTGGTTGTGCTTGCTTAGTCTGAGTTGCAGGGGGATTTGAGCTGGTGATCTGTGTTGTTGTTGTTTGGCTTCGTGTTTGTGGCCGTGCCAGATCGTCATGGTGGGTGTCAGTCTGCTTCATGTATGGATACATGATGAATGTATATTTTCTTTTATGTACACTGAGAGCATATGCACCAAAGACAAATTCCTTGTGTGTCCAATCGCACTTGGCCAATAAAGAATTCTATTCTATTCTATTCTATTCTATTCTATTCTATTCTATTCTATTCTATTCTATTCTATTCTATTCTATTCTACTCTACTCTACTCTACTCTACTCTACTCTACTCTACTCTACTCTACTCTTCTTATTCTTATTCTTATTCTTATTCTTCTATTCTATTATTACCTTTTGACAGAGTGGGCAGGAGCCCAGAAGATGGCCTTGCTGCTTTGATTCCATTTGCAGTGCTTGAAGAGGGGAGTTTGTGTTCAGTGGTGACCATTCATGAGTGCTTGGAGTTTCAAATATCTTGATTGGCAGCAATAAATACCCCAATCAAGGAACTACCAACTCAGTAAACAACAGCCTAATCAAAGGTAACCATCAAGGGGCCTGGTGGCTCAGCAGACTAAAGCATTGTGATTAACACCAGCTGTCTGCAATTACGGCAAGTTCAAATCTCGCCAGGCTCAAGGTTGACTCAGCCTTCCATCCTTTCTAAGGTAGGTAAATTGAGGACCCAGTTTGTGGGGGCAATAAGCTGACTTTGTATAAATATACAAAAGTATGAAGGCTATTACATAACACATTGTAAGCCACCCTGAATCTCCGGGGAAGGGCGGCATATAAATCAAATTAAAAAAAAAAAAAGAACACTCCTACCAAGGCCCTTGTATGTAAACAGAGACCAAACCCCACTCTCTTCTAACACTAATGATGTTATCTAGTTGGATAATGAAACATCTACAAGAAAATATCCAAGCTCAGAGAGCATCCCGGACCCCACCAATTCCTTGAAGCCTGCAGATGTTTCAGCTCTGCCTCAAATAAAGTAATCTGAATCTCACTGCCCGATGTATGCCCCTGGCGTGCAGCAAAAACATTGGTTGAAGCACTCAAAAGCCAAACCAAGGCAACCACTTTCTCAGGATGTTCTCCCTCCCCATTTTCCTTGCTCTGACATGACCAGTTTGTCAATCACTGGACAGATGGCAGCCGATATGGCAGGCAAGCAAGCAAGCTTCGCTAACAAAGCACAAAAAAGTGTGCAAAACAATTTCCAGTTTGATTTTTTTTTTTTTTACACAATGCCCTGCCCCCTCCGTTGTAAGAGGGAGGCCGTTCTTTAACACAAACACAGTTCAGCCTTCAGAAAGTAGGAGAGAATAGATTGAGGGGGTTTAGCAAGCAGAATGAGTCATTCAATCGATGTGGAAGCTAATTTAGACATGGCTGGTTCTAACAGATGCCTAATTTATTTCCTTAAATTGGGCCATTTGGTGCTCAGGAAGGAAAGAAAGAGAGGGAGGGAGGGAGGGAGGGAGGGAGGGAGAGAGACTGGAAATATAGGTCAGTAGATAATATCAGTTACTACAGCTGGCAGTTTTAAGGACCAAGTAGTGATGAGGTCAACTTCAACACTAACCAGGCCCTATAAACAAGACTGCACAACCCTGTAGGGAAGAGATCTGTTTCCAAACTGAAAGATAAATAATTCAGAAGCATTCAGAAGTCCCAATTTCCTCAGATCAGGGCCTGCCCTAATTGAAGCAGAATGAAGAACTTGCCTCAGGCAAGTCGAGGTAAAAATGTTGGAGGAAAGAGGTCTACTTCATACGATCTGCCTTCTATCTCCTAAGATAGGCTGCCATCTTGAGGTACAGTGGGAGATGTTGCCCTCCCAAGCTATGAAGAAAGAGTCAACAGCCAGTTCAACCAACATTTCCACATGGCAAGTTATTGTGTATAAGTCAAGTGAAAGGGAAGAATTAAGGTGATTAGTATCTCACCTTGTTTTAAAAAACTCACTTAAAAAGGAGTATATTAGTTATCATCTTGTTTAATGACCCCATAATCCCTTGCAGGGTAAAGTCAGGGCAACTGAACGGCGCTAGCAGAGTGTTTACTGGCCGGATGCCCTTCCTGTCGCCAGTGCAGAGTTTTGTTCAGCAGATATATTCTCATTGTGCCCAGAGAGAGAAATAACTGCCTCTACCTAGGATCGAATTCATAGCCTCCTGATTGTGAGGCGAGAGCACCACCTCTAGGCCACCACACCACTCCAAAAAGGAGTATATTAATGACAGGAAAAGAAAGAAAGAAAGAAAGAAAGAAAGAAAGAAAGAAAGAAAGAAAGAAAGAAAGAAAGAAAGGAAAGGAAAGGAAAGGAAAAGAAAAGAAAAGAAAAGAAAAGAAAAGAAAAGAAAAGAAAAGAAAAGAAAAGAAAAGAAAAGAAAAGAAAAAGATGTATTCTTTCTGACTAACGCTAAACAAAGGAGCTCTCTTGGATGACAGCCACAAATATGTAGTTGCTCTTAGTGGTACAGCTAGTCCTCAACTTACAACAGTTCATTTAGTGACCATTTGAAGTTACAGGGGCACTAAAAAAAGGGACTTATGATCATTTTTCACATTTATGACCATTGCAGCATCCCCATGGTCGCGTGATTTACATTCAGATGCATGACAACTGACTCACATTTATGACGGTTGTAGTGTCCCGGGATCATGTGATCCCTTTTTGCAACCTTCTGACAAGCAAAATCAATGGGGAAGCCAGATTCACGTAACAACCGTATTACTAATTTAACAACCACAGTGATTCACTTAACAAATGTGTCCAGAAAAGTCGTAAAATGGGGCAAAACTCACTTAAACAAATGTCTTGCTTAGCAACATAAATTTTGAGCTCAATCGTGGTCATAAATTGAGGGCTACTCAACTTATGTTATTTATAACATAAGGGTTATTTATTATCCTTCTCATCAGTGGTGCTATTCAGCTGGTTCTATCCGGTTCGGGCGAATCGGTAGTGGTGGCTGGGGGAGGCTCCACCCACCCGCCTGGACATCATCATGTCCCATTTTACACGCTCCCATTTGTGAACCAGTAGCAAAGGCAAATGAATACCATCCCTGCTTCTCATCTTTCCTATTACCTTCTCCTTCTCTTAATATTTATCGCTTTGTTGTTTGTATCTTATGGTTTCTGATTGTTACTTGTGATTTATCACTTTGTTGTTTGCACGTACACTGAGAGCTTATGCACTGGAGACAAATTCCTTGTGTGTCCAATCCCAACTGGCCAATAAAGAGTATTCTGTATTCTTTCTATATTCTATATCAGAATATTCTATATTCTGTTTTAAGAGGCGCACCAAGAAAATCCCTTGAGTCTGCTTGCAAGAATCAGTGTTACAGGGCAGAGGCAGAGAAATAATAGTACACTATAAGGTGCCTCACTAGGGCAAGTCGAATCTCCTTGTTTTTCAGTGTTTCTGAACTTTTCATTCCATTCTCAAACTCCCAGAATCTGAAAGTGAGACAGGGTGATGGATCCTAGCTAGCACGCTGTGAATGGCCCTTTCTAGACACATATATTTTCTTGCGGGTCTCTCTTGCAATTAATAACTGTTCATAAGTATTGATAAATAGTTCATGAAATAATAATTAAATATTAATTGAGTAATTCATAATTAATGTGATTTTTATTAAAATCGGCTGCCAGAATAATTGGAAACACCGTTTCTACGACAGAACAGTTTTTAATATTTTAACATGACTGAAGAGTAAAAATGTGCCAGTCCCACTGAGTTTGTTATTAATTTAGCCTGGCCTGGCCTCATAATTGTCCTCACTTGTTCCTTGCAATGATATATAGTAATATTTCTCAGTGGTCATAGCTACATTGATAGAAAGCCCTGAGCTGATTAAGTCCAGTCTAGCTCCTGTCTTTGGGAAGGCAAGCTAAATATTTATCTATTCCAAACAAAATAGAAATCCTCGATTTACAACAGTTCATTTCGTAACTGTTCGAAGTTACAAGAGCCCAGGTGGCGCAGTGGTTAGAGTGCACTGCTTCTGCTGCCTGCTGGCTGCCTGCAATTTGGGCAGTTCGAATCTCACCAGGCTCAAGGTTGACTCAGCCTTCCATCCTTCTGAGGTCACTAAAATGAGGACCCAGATCATTGGGGGTAAGATGCTGACTCTGAAAACCGCTTAGAGAGGGCTGTAAAGCACTGTGAAGCAGTATATAAGTCTAAGTCCTATTGCTGTTGTTACAATGGCACTGAAAAAAAATGATATATGACTGTTTTTCACGCTTACAACCATGGCACCCCCATGGTCATGTGATCAAAATTCAGATGCTTGGAAACTGACTCTTACTCTTGATGGTTGCAGTGTCCCGGGGTTATGCGATGACTTACAAGGTCCCTTCCAATTCTGTTAATCTGTATCTGTATCACTGGGATTAGTCTTGGTGGTTCCTCTGAAGAAAAATCAATTGCTACCAACCTGCCTTCCATTGAGGACCTGTATATTGCATGAGTCAAAAAGAGGGCTGTGAAAATATCTACAGACCCTTCGCATCCTGGACATAAACTGTTTCAACTCCTACCATTAAAACGACGCCATAGAGCACTGCACACCAGAACAACTAGACACAAGGACAGTTTTTTCCCGAACGCCATCACTCTGCTAAACGAATAATTCCCTCAACACTGTCAAACTGTTCACTGAGTCTGCATTACTATTAATCTTCTCATCGTTTCTATCACCCATCTCCTCCCACTTACGACTGTATGACTATAACCTTGTTGCAGGTATCCTTAAGATCTACATTGACTGTTTCCTAGTATGATTTGATTGCTTATTTGTACCCTATGACTATCATTAAGTGTTGTACCTTATGATTCGAAAGATTCATAAGGTACAAGATTCAAAAGATTCGAATGTATCTTTTCTTTTATGTACACCCCGAGCATATGCACCAAGACAAATTCCTTGTGTGTCCAATCACACTTTGCAGTAGTGCCAATAAAGAATTCTATTCTATTCTATTCCTCTCTAAAAATTTCATAATGTCACCCACACAAGGGAAGGAGTTTCATGGTAGAAATCTGAAGGTGCATAGAAAGATGTTTTGTCCCAAGTCATTGCTAGCACTTTGTAAACATGACACTGTGTGAGGGTCTGAATAATAACCAGCTGCTTTAGAGGAGGAGGAGGAGGAGGAGGAGGAGGAGGAGGAGGAGGAGGAGGAGGAGGAGGAGGAGGAGGAGGAGGAGGAGGAAGAAGAAGAAGAAGAAGAAGAAGAAGAAGAAGAAGAAGAAGAAGAAGAAGAAGAAGAAGAAGAAGAAGAAGAAGAAGAAGAAGAGGGGGCCCCTTACCATTAAGGCATGCAATTGTGTTACACTTTCGAAACTGAACAGCTGTGGCTCCCAACACCAGCCTTTGATCAATAGTCTTGGCCAGGAAGTGTAGAGTGAGGTCAGGTTTTATGCCACCACTCCTGGCTATACATCAAAGTGGCAATAATAGCCTAGCTTCCACAATCAATTGCACCCAGCCACAAGTTCGCACCAAGGTGTGAGGTTTTGGCAAGAACTCGAGAGCATTAAAAAAAAAAAAGAATAGAAAACGATCTTCTGCTAATTCTTACAACTAGGTCAGTATTTTTTAGGTTGGCTGAATTCTCAAACAGCCCAAATACGCCTTGGTTATTTGGGGTTCAGAAGGCTGGGTCAACACAGCCTGTAAGTCATGATTTGTGGTTTATCTCTTTGAGTGAACAGAATTGTGGACTAGAAGATGCCAAGGTCCCTTCCACCTTATTCTGTTATATTTGGTAGGAAAATGCTACCGTTTATGCATCTTCCCTATTTTCATAAGCAACAGCATTACACATACAGTAGCGGCCAAAATTGTGGAAAGCTTTTGGGAAAAGTGTGTTTTCTAAAACTAGCTAATAACACCACTTTTTTTTTTTTTTTTGCAGTAGTACCCTAAAATTATATATCAATGGAAAGATAATTTAATCAAGAATGGAATGCAATAACTTTTATGAAGGATTTGCTATTAGAATAGCAGTTACAGTATAAAGAAGAAAAGTGAAACACGCAGAAAAAATGAAACATACAAAAATTATCACCATGTCAGTTAATCCTTAGTTGGGTAACCTTTAGCATGAATGACGGCCTTACAAGGTCTTCCCATGGAGTGAACCAAGTCTTTTAGTTCTGCAGCTGTTATCATGTGAAACCAAGATTGAAGGATTGCTTCTATTAACTGGGTTTTATTGCTGGGTCGCTTCTGACTAACAAGTTTCTTTAATCGGCTCCATCGATTTCCAATTGGGTGAAGGTCTGGGCTATTCCCAGGCCATTCCAGCAGTGGAATAGGATTATCTTGAAACTCCCAAAAAAATGTGGTATTATTAGCCATCAAACCTAAAAAATATACTTTCCCCAAAAGGTTTCCACAATTTTGGCCACTACCATATCTAATTCTCAGTATTATATCCAGGTTTGACAACTATTTAAAAAAAAAAAAAGCAGAAAGGAATTCTGTCATCACCTTCCACCCCAGAAGAGGGATGATTTATTTTTAAATGGCCTCTGTGCTGCTTATTATCTGCAGAGACCCATGGGGCAATTAAACAAATGTCTTTGGAGAAAAGTAGATTCCAATAATGCAAAACATGAGCCAATATCAAAGAGGACAGTTTGGAAATAAAATTAAATTTAATTAACAGTTCCTCCAAAAGGACGAGTGAAGGTGAAAAGAGAACAAAAGAGAGTATTTTCAGCTCGAAAAAAAAATGAAACTAGACTTGTTACCTTCAGCCCAAGATGTCTTATTTAACTATCTATTGGACAAGCAATTATCTAGAAGTTCTTCCTGGCAAAGAGCTCCCTCGGCTTAGGAACATGGCAACCATTACTTCAGAGACTACCTGAAAATTATGTCATACTTAGTCTTCCTCCTCCCCCACTTAATTTGCACCAATTTTTTTTCACGATTCCAGAATCTAGCCTGATTTCAGACACAGAAAAGGTACTAGAAGTATGAGAGAAAGCATTAGGTCTGAAGCCTCAATCCCTGACTTGAAAATTCTTGGTCTAAAATAACAAAGATTTTCCTAAACCAAACACCAGCATTATCTGGCAAAATAGACCTTGAATTCGCTGAGCCTGGAGAAAAGACAGTGGTCTCAGGTTTAGATCCTGCATTTCCAATGAGCTCAAAATGGCCTGAAATTAATCACTATACAGAAGAACACAATATGAAGCTTTATGACAGCTGAAGTTCTAGATTCCTAACTTTTCAGATCTTATACTTTTCAAGAAAAAGGGCAGAATTTCTGTAAAGAGTATTCTAGAGATCGCAACATAACATATCTCAGTCTGGCCTTACTTGTGACCTGAAGTAATTGCCTGACTGGAAAGCATTTTCAGATCTGTAGTAAGCAACTCAGCTTGGCTCTCTTGGACTCCTCTAGCAAGCCATCTTGCCTTGACTCACAATTCCTGGCCAAGTTATTTTATCATCCAGCACCAATTCACAAGGCTTAATAGACATAAAGGTAAGGGTTCCCCTCACACATATGTGCTAGTTGTTCCTGACTCTAGGGGGCAGTGCTCATATCTGTTTCAAAGCCGAAGAGCCAGCACTGTCCAAAGATACCTCCATGGTCATGTGGCCGGCATGACTAAATGCTAAAGGTGCACGGAACACTGTTACCTTCCCACCAAAGGTGGTCCCTATTTTTCTACTTGCATTTTTTACGTGCTTTCAAACTGCTGGTTGGCAGAAGCTGGCTTAAAGTAACGGGAGCTCACCCCGTTACGCGGCACTGGGGATTCGAACTGATGAACTGCCGACCTTTCAATCAACAAGCTCAGCGTCTTAGCCACTAAGCCATCACATCCCTTAATGGACATAGAAACATAGAAAACTGATGGCAGAAAAATATATAAAAAACCCAGTGACTGTCGAGTTTGTCCTTTGAGGTCTTGTTTATTTATCTTTGTTTTCTTTTTAATTTAGGGTTTTTTTTAGTTATTATATTTTTATTTGTTTACTTATTTATAAAAACAAGGCAGATAAGGAACCATTCTGCACCTTTTCTAAAGACCAGCACTAATCTGGTTAGTGCTTGCAAAGTATGAAAGGACAAATTGTCATTAAGGACAATTAATTAATTCTTAAAGCGTAAGAAGCCATATAGCATGCAACCTTCGGTTTCCTGCCCTCTACCTTCCTTCCTTACCCATTGCTACTTTAATTGGTTTTATTATAGAATGTGTTTCATTTAATATACTCTTTAACTATTGAAATCTCTCAGCAGGCTATAACAAGACAATGATACAGCAGGGGTGAAAAGCTCTGAAGACTGTTACCGGTTTGCTTCATGCGCTTGTACACTGCAGGCGCTAAGAAGCCTTTTCCGAGTCTGCAAAGGTAAGTAGAACAGCGGGGGAGTGGGACACACAGCTGTGCCGCGCGACTTAGATTCGCTAGAAAGTAGGATTTCCTGCTTTCTAGCGAATATAAATCACACGGCACAGCTGATTGTTGCGCAGCTGATCATTGGTACTTTTTAAAAACTTTTTTAAAGCATTTTTTTACTACCAGTTCCGGTGAACCAGCCCGAACCGGTAGCATTTCACCCCTGTTGTCACCTCAAATCTATACAATTACTTTCTGCTTTTTAAAAAATGCTTAAAAAGTAAAAAAAAAAAAAAAGTTCTGATGATCAGCTGTGCAACTATCAGCTGTGCCTCATGATCATCAGAACTTTCTTTAAAAACTTTTTTTAGCATTTTTTTACTACCTGTTCGGGCGAACCGGCCCAAACCAGTAGCATTATGCGGTTTGGGAAAAATGGTATACCTGGATAGATGATAGAAATAAAAATTGGAAATATACATAAGGCTACTGAGGATTAGATATCGAATGTATATAATGTATATATTGTATGGAGTGTTGTATTGTATGGAGTATATATTGTATGAAAATGAAACAGCCTATTGATTATGTATTAGAGTTGTGTAAAGGAAAATTGTAATAAAAATTATTTCAAAAGAAAGAAAGAAAGAAAGAAAGAAAGAAAGAAAGAAAGAAAGAAAGAAAGAAAGAAAGAAAGAAAGAAAGAAAGAAAGAAAGAAAGAAAGAATTCACCATCTCTTGGTGACTGGCCCAAAGTTATCCAACCAGTTTTCATGCCCATGGCGGTACTAGAACTCACCATTTCCTGGTGATTGATTGGACCAATATCCATCCAACCAGCTTTCATCCCTTAGGCAGGACTAGAATTCACTGTCTCCTGATTTCTCATCCTAAGCTTTAGCCATTACACCAAACTGGCTCTTAGAACAGAATAACAGAATAGAAAAACTGAGTTGGAAGGGACCTTGAAGATTTTCTAGTGCAACCTCCTGCTCAGGTAGGAAACCCTATACCAGATAACATACAAAACAGATATCATATAAGAAATCCAGAAAAATAATCAGGATTAGGAGCAGGGGTGAAATTCAACTGATTCAGACCAGCTCAGGCGAACCGGTAGAGATGATTTGAATTGGTTTGCTGAACTGGTAAAAACCACTGCTGGTTGGCCACGCCCACAGATCCAGTAGGGAAAAAATTTGAATGTCACCACTGAATAAGAGCATCATAACATCCTGATACACACACACACACACTCAAATATAGTGAGCAGAAACACAATCCACTATGCAATAAAATAAGATAGCTTTTAGGCTGCGTTTGACTGGTTAGCTTAATCAGTTAATTGTTGGATCAACCAAGCACATAACTGTAGCTCCCATTTCATTTTCTGTGGTCAGTTTCGTGCCTTGAAATTGATGTTCTAACAGACTAGTAAATTACTGCCTTAGCTTGGAATAACATTTATATCAATGTAACAACTCAGTCTATAGGGAAGTAATTTACTGAAACCAGTTAAATGCTACACAAAAATCATCTAGAGAGATTAATTGACTGTTATACTTTGATTGCTTTGCGGTCTCTTGGTGGCAGTTTGCAAATGAAAACTGATCTTTTCGTCATTACCAAAATACCAGTAAAAGGAACCGAACAGAATGGTTTATAACATCATCTTGCAAACAGTGAGATCCTTTTTCCAAGTTAGGTACTTTATGCAAGTGGCTATTCTGATAAAGAAACGTCTCCCCCCAACTGCAAGGCGTTGTTTTCATACGTGAATACATAGATGCAAATTTAGAAATAATGACGGTCACTTCATAGAAATTAGTGCCTTGTAGGGAGAGGGAAAATCGCACATACAGAATCACAGGGCTGGGAGGGACTTCAGAGGTCGTCTAGTCCAACCCTCTAACCAAGCCAGGAGACCTTATTCTAGAGGTGGGATTCTACTGGTTCGGACCGGTTTGAGAGAACCGGTAGCTCTGACGATCAGCTGGGAGTGAACCGGTTCGCCCTGATGATCAGATAGGCCCACTCGCCCGCCTACCTTTATCTTTTCAGCTGATTCGCGCAGTAGAGTGGATTGCCACGTGAATCAGCCGTGTTACTCCTCTGAAGAAACATGGAAGTGAATATTTCTTCAAACTGCGCACACACCAGAGGTGGGTTTCAGCAGGCTCTGACCAGTTCTGGGGAACCGGTAGCGGACATTTTGAGTAGTTCGGAGAACCGGTAGATACCACCTCTGACTGGCCCCGCCCCCATCTATTCTCTGCCTCCCGAGTCCCAGCTGATCAGGAAGAAATGGGGATTTTGCAGTAACCATCCCCTGGAGTGGGGAGGGAAGGGAGAGTTTACAGTATCCTTCCCCTGCCATGTCCACCAAGCCATACCCACAGAACCTGTAGTAAAAAAATTTGAAACCCACCACTGGCACACATGCATGCAAAACACGCCATCACCGAACCAGTTGTTAAACCAGGAGGATCCCACCACTGCCTTATTCCATCCTGCTTTGAGTGGCGGGAGAGAAATGCTTTTGAAATAGGTTTCTTAAGAGTGCTTTAGGTGCAGTTTAGAACTGGTGGTCAATGCTCTTCTACTTATTTATTTGCAAAGTGGCCAAGTTGCATTTACTGGTGTCCAATATTCATTCTGCAATCATTTCTCCAGTGCTTTGTTGTCTCCCTGCCTTCACTTCAAGTACAACTCACAAGATATTATAAATATTCTCCTTCGTTGATCTATTTCAGATGGGGAAGAGAGGCTTCCCAAAGGTAGAACGAGGGAAAAGGGGAAACTAAGACTAGCAACCGTCTTCCCTGTCACTTCCTAGAAGACAGTCAACTCAACAACCTCATCAAGAGAAATACACAACCCCAAATATCTTGATAATGATGCAAGTATACACCTTTCTGACCCAGGATGAAAATTTCTGGGAAACGGTAAAGAGATTTCTCCAGAGCATTAACTGAAGTAACCCAGGCATTTTACCACATTCCAGAAAAGTGATAAGTCAATCTTGAAAGTCCTCTCGTTTTTAACGCCTCCCCCTCCCTTTTTAAACAGTGAGTTCAGACTGGCTAATCCTTCCCGAAGTTTAGGTGGCATGAAAACACTTCGAAGGAAAAAACTATAATATGTAAATGTTTGCCACGCCTCTCCCTCAGACCCTGCAAAATCTTCTTTCCAGGAAAACAGTGTTGGAAGAAATGTCCATCTGGGTTCAGTTCCAATTGGGGACTCCCATGCAGCGGTAACTTTATAGGTTGTCTGTGTCCCAGGCTTAGTTGAGCCTTGCTGGGTGATGATGTAATTTAATGGCTTTGGGCAATTCCTACTATGGCTCTGCCTGAAGGAGGTAGATCTTTGTTACATAGAATAGACTGGCCCAGGCCTTAATGGCCCATTGACAAAGATGGGGAGGCTGAGTTTCTGTCTCCCTTTTAAGGGAAATATTCTGCCCTTTTAATATTTTCTAAAATATCTCATTTTCCTAGGAGAGGGGTGGGTGCTAACTTCCTACAACAGTCCTGCATAGAAAGCCACCTAGAACCTTTGTCTAATTTTCCTGGATCTTTTCAAGTCCCTTTAGCAGAAACGTTCTTATTCCTTTAGAACCACTCTGTCCCAAGAGAGTCTATCGATCTAAACCAGAAATGCTGCCAGATGAAAGATATAAAGCCAAATCAGGAGGCTTTGGTTGTTCCTTGTTGGGGGGGCTCCCTGCCCCCCAACATGGAACAACCATTTGGTCTACTTGCTTATAGTCATAGACCAAAATTCAAATAACAAAGCATCTATAAAAACGAAAATATTAAACGGGTAAAGCACATAGCAAATTGCTGCCGTATAAGATGGAACATTAATCTATCAAACTTCATTTGCACTGCAAGTTTTCGTTTCCAGTCCTCCTTGTTGACTCATTAAAATAATAATAATAATCTGATCAATTATTTAGATCTTCTTCCATTAAACAGTGAGTCAAATCACTACAATACTGCAATGTATTTTTAATCCTAGAAAAAGTAATGTAAAAAAGACAAGTGGGGAAAATTGACTAGGATTGTGTAGGGTTTTCACCCATCCGCATGTTCAAGGAGCATCTGCGGAGAAGTTTCATAAAGATGGTGTAGAAAGTTAGCACCCACCCCTCTCCTAGAAGAATGAAATATTTTGAGAAATATTAAAAAGGCAGGATAAAGTATTTTCCCTAGAAGAGAAATAAAAATCCTAAGGGACACAGAAACTCAGAACTCTAGCTCCCTGCCCCCGGGCAGATACTAAACTGGGGCCAGGTTTTAGAAATGCAGATTTGATAATCCATTACTCCCTGCAGCAAGGTCTGAGCAAAGTTAGGGTTAGCCCTCAGCCACAATAGGAATTGCCCAACAAGCCCCTTCATTGCATCACCCTCCAAACTTCAACCAAACATAGCTCAGACAAACTCCTAGGATTTGTACATGACCCCATGGGAGTCTGACAACCAGGGCCGGATTTTCCTATAGGCTAACTAGGCTTCAGCCTAGGTCCTCAAGATCAAGAGGGGCCTACATTCAAATTGTTAGCAAAATTAAAATTACACTATTCTAAAAACAGTGAACATTAAAACACTGAACCGAAAAAAATGGGAGGTGAAAGGGCCTCATAAGTGGAATAGCCTAGGGCCTCTTTTCATCTAAATCCGGCCCTGCTGACAACAGCCAATAAAATACATGTTCTTGCACAGGAACAGGAAGTTCAAGTGCAAAGCCCAAGAGAAGGTATACAAGCCCCTAACTCTCAACTCATACGGTCAGCTATCCAGAACCCATGTGGTTTTGCTTCATCATTAAAACATCTTTCCAATCAGCTTCCATGTTTCCAGTGTCTTTCTCCCAGCTTGGAACTGAATCAGATGGATATTTCCTCCAACTATGCAGGGGTGAAATGCTACAGGTCCAGGCCGGTTTGCCCAAACCGGTAATAAAAAAATGCTTTAAAAAGTAAAAAAAAAAAAAAGTTCGGATGATCGTGTGGCACAGCTGATCGTCCGAACTTTTTAAAATCTTTTTAAAAACATTTTTTTACTACCAGTTCGGGCGAATAGGTATTAAAAAAAATGCTTTAGAAAAGTAAAAAAAAAAAAAAAAGGTTCCGACGATCAGCTGTGACAATCAGCTGTGCTGCACAATCGTGGGAACTTTTTAAAAACTTTTTAAAGCATTTTTTTACTACCTATTCCCCGAACCGGTATTTTTGTGTAAAGTATGATATTTTGTTTTTGAGCTCTCTGTGACTCTGTGAGGTTCCTGCTTGTTGCAGGGGCCATTTTGTGTGTGCAATGCTTTTGCATTGTGTGTGTGTCAGTTGTATAGCTTTTGTGTTATTTTTGTGTAAAGTGTGGTAGATGGTTTTCCCAGTCACATGAGCCCCCAAGCCACGCCCACCCAGTCACATGACCCCAGCCATGCCCACCCAGTCACATGACCCTCCCCAGCCACGCCCGCCAAGCCACACCCACAGAAGGTAGGGAAAAATTTTGAATTTCACCACTGCAACAATGGTATTGTGGCTATGCACGTCTGGTAGCCTTAGCTTAGCTCTTGTGTGAACACAGCTACCTCAGTTTGCTGAGAAACTGACAGTAATGCTACCTGTACAATAAAGCACAAAAATATAGAATGAAGCGAAGCATTAAATAATCATTAAAAGAACCACGGAAAAATACCTCTGCTCTAACCAGCAAGTGTGTAGATATGGAAAGACTCCATTAAACTCAGTGCCACAATTTTTGGAACAATCAGATGGAATTTGTTATTCTTGTAGTAGACGGAGCAGCAGGCGGGGGTGGGGGAGGGGCAGACAGGAACATTAGACAGCATTTGGTTTACAGCCTGTTAGGCAGGATAGGAGACACACTCGCTTGCGAACAAAGGATTGAACTGCTGCTCCCTAAGCTTCAGGGAAGGCTTGGCCCACCATCCCTCCACCATAAAAATGTGCAAGTTTTATAAGCTTCCTTTATTGTCATTAAAAGTAACACTGTTACCTAGGCAACTACTTCTTCCCCAGGGAATTGATAAAGAATTTCAAATGTTCCCGTAAAAACATGTGAAATCAATTTGCAAAAAGATATCAAAAAAATTATCAAGTCTTTTTTTTTTTTTAAAAAAAAAGAAAAACACTTTGTCTACAGATTTTTTTTTTATCACTCTCCTGCTGCTCCTTTTTTATGTTTCACGTGTGTGTGTGTTTAACAAGCTTTAAGCAGTCGTCGTAATTACTGAATACCCTAAAATTCCATCTGCCTAAGACGTTTCCTCCCCGATGTAATACATCCAATTTTCTAGCATTTCACAGCACGTTGGGCTAAAAAATGCTTGGCTCCTTTTGCAGTCTAGTATCTTGTGTGAAAAGCGGCATATTGGACAAGGCAGCTGGTTTGGCAGGCGCCCGCTTCAGCCTTCCTCACCACATCAAAATGAACGGCGCTAGCCACACAATTCTTTCCACGAAAGATCCATCTACCTGCCCACCAAAAAAAGGAAAGCAGAAAGAATGGATACTTATCAGCTGCAGGCAGGGGTGGGTTCTACTTACCTTTACTACTGGTTTGCAACAGGGCCGCAGGCACAGAAGCATTTTGATGACGTCAGGGTGGGTGGGAGGAGCCTCCTTCCGGTTTTACTACTGGTTCTATAGAACCGGACCGAACCGGGGAAAACCCATCACTGGCTGCAGAGATTTCAAACCGAGCTTCTTTGTTGACCATTAATCAACAAAGAATAATCACCAATAGTATTGGAATTTTGAGGTGGAGCTTACAAATTAGACCTAAGATTTCATGCATCATCATCACTGCAGGTTCCAGGTTTTCTTCAGCCTGCTAGAGGTTGCTCTTTTAGAAGAGCAAAGCTGTCCTGAGAGAGAGAGAGAGAGAGAGAGAGAGAGATTTCCTTGGTTGGAATATCTTCGTAGTGAGAAGGAACCATTCATGGCCATTTGCTCAGAAAGATGGAACATTGGCAAAAAGTTTGCTTCTAGAATTCAACTCCCTCCCTTGGTCTTTTTTGCTTTTTGCTTG
Organism: Masticophis lateralis; assembly: GCA_030761175.1. Classification (NCBI taxonomy): domain Eukaryota; kingdom Metazoa; phylum Chordata; class Lepidosauria; order Squamata; family Colubridae; genus Masticophis; species Masticophis lateralis. The sequence goes on along the minus strand of JAUDYJ010000012.1, from coordinate 10,432,868 downwards.
TGATTCAGGAAGATACCAAATTGCCCATTTCTATGCTGGATTAAAGGGGACGTGGTGGCTCAGTGGCTAAGACGCTGAGCTTGTCGATCGAAAGGTTGGCAGTTCAGCGGTTCGAATCCCTAGTGCCGCGTAACGGGGTGAGCTCCCGTTACTTGTCCCAGCTTCTGCCAACCTAGCAGTTCGAAAGCAGGTAAAAAATGCAAGTAGAAAAATAGGGACCACCTTTGGTGGGAAGGTAACAGCGTTCTGTGCGCCTTTGGTGTTTAGTCATGCCGGCCATATGACCACAGAGGCATCTTCGGACAGCGCTGGCTCTTTGGCTTTGAAGCAGAGATGAGCATTGCCCTCTAGAGTCAGAAACAACTAGTACATATGTGCAAGGGGAACCTTTACCTATGCTGGATTAAAGGAATTTTATTATTATTATTGTAATTATGTTAAGGGAGAGATGAAGTAGAAGAGAAGACTGGCAAATTGAAGTTTTCGTTCGCACAACTTGCAAGTTTTTATTCAATATCTAAAGCAATGAATGCTATAGAAGTTTAAAAACAGCCACGCAGAAAATATTAAAACCGTGAAGGAAAATTAAAGAGGAGTCACACGTATCCCCCAAAATTCACAAACAGCAGCAGCAAACCAAGCACAATTTATGTGCAACCAGAAAAACCCTTGAGGCGAAAAGCCTTTCATTTTTAAAGAAAGGAATAGTCTGGATTTCTTAGGGGGGGAAAAGAAGAAATCTTTTTTCCATGTTAAAGTCAGACATAACCTAATGCGTGTGTGTGTGTGTGTGTGTGTGTGTGTGTGAGGGATGGGTTCTAAAATTTTTTACTACCAGTTCTGTGGGTGTGGTTTATTTTGTGGGCATGGCTTGATGGTCATGTGACAATTCTTTAGCATTTAGCAGAGGTACTGGTCTACCAGGCTTTAAACTGCTTGCAGAGCTGTACCAGTCTACCCATTTATTTTTGCAGGCAACAATCTACTCATGTATTTTTGCAGGCACTGGTCTACCCATTTATATTTGCAGACACCGGTCTACTCATTGTTTTTGGAGGCACCGGTCTACCACCAAACTGCCTTTTACCACTGATCAGCTGTAGGGCGGCCCTTTGAAGCCCTGCGGCAAGAACTTAAATAGTTTTTTTCCTTATAGCCCATCAGCTGGGACTCAGGAGGTAGCAATAGATTGGGGGTGGAGCCAAATAAAAGGTAAGAATAACGCAGGGGTGGGGGTTGAGAACCAGTTCGGTGACATCATATCGTCACCGCTATCGGCTCGGCAGAACCGGGCGGAACCGGGAGGAACCCATCACTGGTTTGTGTGTGTGTGTGTAGAGAAAGAGAGTTCACCCAAACCACTTCTAAAGCTATCCTTCAAGAAATCATTTTTCTGCCCTTGACAAAAATCCTGAAATTACTTTGCTTTCTATAAAACTGCTATTCTAAAGTGTGTGTATGTGCGCGCTTGTGCACAATAACACCAAAAAACCAACACAGCTACAAAGAACAATGAACCTAGTCATGAAAAGTGGAAGGTGATGGGGGGGGGGATCTTGGAAATGATGTTAAAACCAACCACTCCATATGCATTTTCTTAATGACATGGCATAATTAAGAAAATGAAATGCATGCAGATGAGCGCACACCTACATATTAAAGATTTCCTAATACCACTCTGATTTCTCTCTCTCTCTCTCTCTCTTTAACATTCAAGTTCATTAAAAAGTAATCCGAACATAGTAATAGAGCAGCAAGAATTGAAATTTGGGGAGAAAGGGGTTATAAAAGGCCTGCATTTAATTTGCCGAGGCATATATTTTTATCCCTACCTTCCCATCCGACCTAATCATTAGGCCTCCTTTTTAATTCTTACCACCCGTTAATTGGATCTCCCTAAGAAACTCAATATTCAAAGATGCTTAATTAGAGGGATTTACCACTCCTTGCCTTTATAACGTTGCAAGCATCTTCCCTTAAATTGTCCTTGTTTGTCACACAGTCAAACAGTAGGGAAGGCTTTATTTTGAAAAAAAAAAACCAACCCAAAAACACCAAAGCATTTATGAGGTGGTTTTCTTTTTTTTTTTTTAAGAGCTCAAGGAAGGATCAGTTTACCAAATGACTTAAGGGAGGCCTGGATAGAGGTAGATTTTATTTTTATTTTTTTCCCATGCCGTTCCTTTCAGAAATCCTTGCTGGATTATAGGGGCCACCTTTCTGTACAATGGGCTCGTACAGCCATTTCATCTTTTCAGCCCTCTCTGTCACCCACGGCATTTGACAAACCTTCCATTGAAACCAGGGAGACCGTTCCGCCACTTCTTTTCAGATAAAGCTGTGGTTTTGAAGTGCTTACTCATGAGTAAGTTTCCCCGTGGACTGGCAGTGTCTATCTAACCTTGTCTGGGTCTGTTAGTACTTGGAGGGGGAGACCATAGATTAAGTAGAAGAGAATTACCTATAAATCAGGGTTGAATTGGGAAGTCCTTGGTGCCAGGGGGTGAAATGTAAAATTTGTTACTACCGGTTCTGAGGGCGTGGCTTGATGGGGAGCGGGTGTAATATGACTGAGTCGGTGTGGCCAACTTTTTTTTTTTTAACTTTTAAAACCATTTTTTCTATAACCTCTTTGGCTGAAATGTAAAAAAATGCTTTTAAAGGCCTCTGACGATCCCAGCTGACTTGCCTGATCAGCAGAGGCTTTTTTTTAAAAGCCTCTGACGATCCCAGCTGACTTGCCTGAGCAGCAGAGGCTTTTTTTTAAAAAAAAAATACTTTTTCTACAACCTTTCAGCGAAGAGGTTATAAAAAAATGCTTTGAAAAGCATCTGACGATCCCAGCTGACTTGCCTGATTGGCAGAGGCTTTGTTCTTACTTTTAAAAGCATTTTAGTCGCAGGAAAAGTTGCTGCCGCCACCACCGTGTTCTTCGCGCATGCACATCCCATTGGACTTGCAAGGCAATGGGATGCGCATGCGCGAAGAACATGGCAGCGACAAACATGGTGGGTGAGGCAAACGTGTGCCAACTGGGGGACCAGTTTGGGGGTGTGGCCAGCCAGCCATCGCTACCGGTTCAGTGACCTTGACCAAATTTCCGCCAACAGTTCGCATGAACCGATGCGAACCGGCTGAATACCAGTTCTACAACTGACTCATATTTATGATGGTCGCAGTGTCCTGGAGTCACGTGATCCCCTTTTGTAACCTTCTGACAAGCAAAGTCAATGGAGAAGCCAGATTCACTTAACAACGGTGTTACTAATTTAACAACTGCTGTGATTCACTTAACAACTGTGGCAAGAAAGGCACGTAAAACGGAGCAAAACTGACTTAACAACTGTCTCACGTAGAAAATTTGGCCTCAGTTGTGGTTGTAAGCCAAAGAGTACCTGTACTGTAGAAGCAACTCATATTTATAAGGCTCCCTGTATGTTTTTTTCCCCTCCTCTTCTTTTTTTTGATTTGAGCTTTACGGGTTTAAGTCAGACTGAAGGCCAAAAGAACTGATTGCTTGAAATTGTGTGCCGTAGAAGCAGACAAGTTTCACCAAAAAGTCACAAGATGCTTGACAAGCATTCGGGACCCTGCCCAATGCTAGGTCTCACTTAATCCGTGTGGAAATTGGAAAAACTCACCGGTGAAGCAAGCGAGCCAAAGGAAACAGTGAGATTTACTGTAAGCTTTGCATTGTAGATATGAACAGGAAAACGATTCGTTTGGAAAATCTGTTCAAATCCAAGACCTTGAAATTCCAAAAAATATAAGGCACCTTTACTGCTGCTACTTAAATTCCCTGGCTTTCATTTTCCAAGTTCTTTTTTTAGAGAGCAAAGGAACCAAAGAATTTTAACGTTTTGATTAAGTCCAATGGTACTGAATTTTCCCCCGATGAACTCTTAGAGTGTTACCCTAAATAATAATTTGGTTTAATTGTGGTTTCTTAAACAAAACACATTAATTTATGGGTTAGCAATAAGCCCAAGCAAGTTTGATAGGAAATCTATCTTGTTTCTTCTCAGAATTGCAAGGTCTCTTATCAAAGTGCCAAATGTAAATGATTTGGAGCCACTGTCGAACCAAATATAAATCAAGGGCTGAGATATAATACCAATTAGCTGCTAAAAACCATGAATTTAAGTCATTTGCATTTACAACTTCCAATGAGAAGTTACAGTTTAAGAATTCTAATATAAAGCTGTCCAGCAGAGCTGAACAAAGACAATTAATTAATACTCATGTTTTACATGAAAGGGACATGAAAGTTGAGAATGATACAATTAGCCAGACATGGGTGAGAACAGAGAAGAAATTTATTCCTTCGGTTTCATTTTTTTAAAAAAAAAATATGGACAGGCCCACTGTTCGTCTTTCAAACTGCTCTTTAATTTGTGTTTAAAATGTAATGCCATTTTTAAGGCCACCTACAAAGTATTTCCATGCCAAAGTCTGTCTGGCTTGCAGTGGGAATTTACTGTTTTTAAAACAATAAATACAACATGTGATATTGGCAAAAATCAGTATGCCACTTTTTTACTCATTATCAAACCTGTGACTGTTCATTTCTGGTAAACCAGTGCACACATGTTAAGAATAAACTTTAGAACAATGAATTTATTGTAAATATATTTTCCTTTTGGCTCTATCTTGCAAAATCCCTAAACTGATAAGCGGCACGTCGAAATCAATTTTGAAATTTATTCTGAAACTGGACTGTTTTGTTCATTCAAGCTGTGACATACCTTTTCTAAACAAAGGAAGAAGTTGGCTCAACGGTGCTTTTTCAAAAAGCAACCAAATTTTGTTTTTCCCAGAAGAGGTTTCGCTTCTCATCCCTGAAGCTTCTTCTGTTTTGACTCACTCTAAGTTCCTGGGTGAGAAGCAAAATGTCTTTAAGGAATAACAAAGGAAATCCAGGTTTTGAAAAAGCAACTTTGGGACAACCATGACCTGGCTGACTGAGAATCTCCATAAAGGTGAAAGGTAAAGGTTCCCCTCAGACATATGTGCTAGTCGTTCCTGACTCTAGGGGGCGGTGCTCATCTCAGTTTCAAAGCCAAAGAGCCAGCGCTGTCCGAAGACCTCTCCGTGGTCATGTGGCCGGCATGACTCAAAGCCAAAGGCGCACACTGTTCCCTTTCCACCAAAGGTGGTCCCTATTTTTCTACTTGCATTTTTTATGTGCTTTCGAACTGCTAGGTTGGCAGAAGCTGGGACAAGTCACGGGAGCTCACCCTGTTACGCAGCACTAGGGATTCGAACCGCTGAAATGTAAAATTTGTTACTACCAGTTATATGGGAATGGCTTGGTGGTGGTAGTGGGGGAATGTGACTGAGGTGGGCGTGGCCAACTTTTTTTTTTTTAACTTTTCAAAGCATTTTTTCTAATGCTTTGAAAAGCCTCTGCCGTTCAGGCAACTCATCTGGGATCATCAGAGAGGCTTTTTAAAAAATGCTTTGAAAAGCCTCTGCCGATCAGGCAACTCAGCTGGGATTGTCAGAGACTTTTCAAAGCATTTTTTTACCACCTCTTCAGCCAAGAGGTTGCAGAAAAAAAATGCTTTGAAAAGCCTCTGACGATCCCAGCTGAGCCGCGCGATCATCACAGGCTTTTTTTTTTACTTTTAAAAGCATTTTTTCGTCAGAAGAGGTTGTAGAAAAAATGCTTTTAAAAGTTAAAAAAAAGCAGCCTCTGATGATCATGTGGCTCAGCTGGGCATGTGGGGGGGGAGCGTAGGAATTTTTGCTACCGGTTCTCTGAACCACCCGCCTCCATCACTACCGGATCGGGCGATCCGATCCGAACCGGGAGCATTTCACCCCTGAGCTCACCCCGTTACGTGTCACTAGGGATTTGAACTGCTGAACTGCCGACCTTTCGATCGACAAGCTCAGCATCTTAGCCACCAAGCCGCTGGGTCCCTTTTGAGAATCTCCATAGAGAAAGGAATTAAGACATTGGCTTGTCTACTTTCAGCCCAACCATTATCACAGAGTTGATTCAGACAAAGGAACACTAAACATGCTGCCTTTTGCTCTTAAGGGGAAAGATATATTAAATACAATGTGGGAAAAGAAAAGGAGACGGCAGAATCCTGATGGTTATCTCACCAAGACTGATCAGTGGCAATGGTCTTGGGCGAAGTGCCTGGAACTGCTTGATCCTAAACACAAAGAGCAAGACCAAGAAAGCACAATGCCTTGATTCAACAAAATCACTTAATTACAACGTCTTGTGCATAGCACTCAATTAGACAGATGGGAAGGCACCCATCAATTCTCTTCTGTAAAAATAGCAGAGTGCGGAGGAATAGTCACTTCTGCAAGGCCAGCTTTGAAAGACAAGTGGATGGGCTGGAACGGGGCAGATGGAGGACTCCAAATTGACAAGAAGATAGTCAGTTGTGAAGATAGAGCCGATCTTCTTAACTGATGGAACTAAACTACTTAACTTACCAAGAAGCCCTCCTGCATCCAATCCGAATCAATATTTTGCATCCGTACCACAGGAATTCTGAATTGCAGAGGGTCCTGGGAAATTCAGGTAGTCCTGTATATGATATGAATGTTGATAAGTCAACTAATTAACAATTAGATTAACAACGGCATTTCTTATAAAGGAAATGTATATAAAATGTTTTATAGATGGCATTTACCACCTGCTAGATTAGCTAAAATGTTTAAAAATACGTCTAGCAAATGTTGGAAATGTAATCAAAAGATGGGCACATTTTATCATATGTGGTGGACTTGTGCTAAAACAAAAAAATGGGGGGTGGGGCAAAAAGGGAAATATGTAGATTTTAAACCTGAACTGTTTTTATTAAGGGATGATATCAGAAAAATTTGATAAGAGAAGTATGTATTTAGTATTACGTGTTTTAAAAGCAGCAAGGATTATCTTCGCACAATATTGGAAAGATGAAGAAACACCACAAGACGAAGAGATAATTAAGAAGATATTAGACTGTGCAGAACTGGACAGATTTACATTGAAAATTAAACAGAAAGAAGACACAGAATATTATCAAATATGGACTTCATTTTACCAATGGTTGGAAAAAAAGGAGTGGAGAGTAAGAGGGGGGCATAAATTCTGACTGGGGATCTGTTTCAGCCTCCTGGTGCCGGGGTTTGGGCGAAGGTTGGTGGCGAGGAGCCGGAGAACCTTGTTCCAGTGGGACTGCATCATGGCCTGGAACTGGCTGACCATCTCAGCCCGCTGAGCCTCCAGGTGCCGGTACCTGGCCTTGCACTCCCACAGGTCTTCCTTCTGCTTGGAAAGCCTATGCTCATAGTCCTCAGTGAGGTGCTTCTGCTGAGCCTCCTTCTCGGTCAGATCCAATTTGAACTGAGCTGTTTTGCCAACTCTTTCTCATGGTGGCTGCTTAGCTCCAACAACTGCTTCCTGATGGGACCCTAAGGCACCCGGCGGGCAGGCGAGGAGTGGCTGGGAGGGGAGGGGTGAGTAGAGGCCAGCAATGGAGTGACATTAAGTTGGCCATGCCCACCCAGGCACATGACCACCTAGCCGCGCTCACACAGCCAGTCACTATGCAGATCGTATTAGTGGTCCACAGGATTTAAAATTATGAATTTAGTGGTCCCTGAGGTCTGAAAGTTTGGTGACCTCTGGACTAAGCAGTGGTGGTATTCAGCCGGTTCTATCCAGTTCGGTAAAATCGGTAAGGGCTGCAGGAGGCTCTTCCCACCCACCCGGATGTCATCATATCCCGTTTTTGACCCTCTGCACATGCGAGGAGGTGGCACATTCGAGCGAAGTGAGTATGTGTGCGCTCTCACATTTGCGAACCGGCAGCGAAGGTAACTGAATACCACCTTTGCTACTAAACCAGAGTTTGAACAAATCACCATAGGCTACGTTCATCAAACACACTACGCCCATTTATTTTTATTTTTAGTGTTTTTTTTGAGAGCAGAGAACATGCTTTATGGAGCATGCTTTATGGAGAAGTTGATACACTGATAGCATATTCTAAAATATCCAGGAAAACAGTTTTGCTTCTGTACAAGAACAACTGGCCTCCCTTCATCACAAAAAAAGAGCATTACTCCATGTTTTGCAAATAATCTAGAAGCTGAGCACAATGGCCAGACAATGTTCAGAAACAGAAACCCTGCAGACTAAGGATGGCAGAAAAAAGGCAGAACCAAACACAAGAACCAACGGGTAGGCATTCTTATCTAAAAATCCTTGGTGGAGGTTGGACGAGTCTATTTGTTTTTCTCAAGATGGGAGACGAAAGGACAATTTTTAAAGAAATATTCAGCTGCAAACAGATTGTATGTCATGCAGGTATCTACTATTGAAAATTGCATGCTAGGCAGGAGTGAAAGGCATAGCTGTATGGATATCTCTATGGATATCCTCAGGATTTTTCATCCACTCCGCCCATTCTTACATGCCTTGCCATCTTGGTTTTTGGACCATACCCTGCAGACACGCCAACTTTGGGGTCCCTTGAGGAGCATCTTCTACAAGCAAGAAGGCAAAGCTATTCCTGCCCCACCCTCCTCTCTCTCTCTTTTGACTAGTATCGACTAAATTTCATTGCCATCAACAGCAAAAATAATTAGCACAATGTATTTGGGCAGGAAATGCAAAGGTTTTTTTTTTCTTAGCCTTTTTAGCCTGTAAACATTCATCACCTTTCTGTTCCATAACCATGATATAAAACTGAATTTGTAGATAGGAAGAAGTGGTTAAGAAAACCTGGGATTTATAACTGGGGTGCATGCGTGCTCATTAGCAGCATAAAGAGAGAAGCTTTTATTGTAAGTCTTTTGTCTCCTCCACCACCAACCCCCTTCACAATTAGTCTCTCAAGAGGTAGCAATTTCTCTCTTTTCAGGCAGAAATATTTGGGGTGTAGGAAGTTAGCATCCACCCCTCTCCTAGAAAAATGAAATATTAGGAAATATTTAAAAGGCAGAAATAGAAATCTTAAGACAGAAACACAGCCCCAGCTCCCTGCCCCCAGCAGATACTTTGATTATTTACAAGACAAAAGGCTGGGCCAACTTATCTACAACACAAAAGACCTGGCCCTCAGAACATGATAGGATTAGCCTTCACTCAAGAGCCAAACAAGGACAAAGCCATTAAGCCATAATAAGAATTGCCCAAAGTCCCTTAATTACATCATAACCCAGCAAGATTCAACCAGGCCTGGGACACAAACAGACTAAAAAGTTAGCTAAGACCCCCGACCTCTGAGAGTCTGGGTGGGCATAGCTAGGTGGTCATGTGACTGGGTGGGTATGGCCAACTCCTTGTTTTCCCACCTGGGCTTCTTAGGGCCCCAACAGGAAGCAGTTGTTGGAACTAAGCAGCCACCACGAGAAAAAGTTGGCAAAACAGCTCAGTTCAAATTGGATCTGACCGAGAAGGAGGCTTAGCAGAAGCACCTCACTGAGGACTATGAGCATAGGCTTTCCAAGCCTATTCTATCCTATCCTATTCTATTCTATTCTGTTCTGTTCTGTTCTGTTCTGTTCTATTCTGTTCTATTCTGAATCCTGTTCTGTTCTGTTCTGTTCTGTT
>JAUDYJ010000012.1:10363300-10420800 GCA_030761175.1 Masticophis lateralis | reverse complement strand
GGCTTTTTTGGCAGCTGCTGCACATGGCTGGCTCCTATTTAAATGGTTGTCCACTAGGACTCCAAGATCCCTCTCACAGTTACTACTATTGAACGAGGTACCACATATACTGTACCTGTGCCTTTTGTTTTTCTTGCCTAAATGTAGAACCTTACTTTTTTCACCGTTGAATTTCATTTTGTTAGATAGTGCCCAATGTTCAAGTCTGTCAAGATCCTTCTGTATCTTAAGCCTATCTATCTAAATATGTCGGTTTTGCTATAAGGAAGGCTGTTTTAAAGGCTGCAGCTATGGTCCCCATCTCTGTTTTTTTAAAAAAACAAATAAATACCAAAACATCCTGGGAAAGGACTTCGGCAAATCATGCTTGGCTTGTTGCCAAGAAAAGCAACATGGACACATCTATAAAGTCATTGGGACCTGAGCCCAGTATGAGAAAACTTGACTTTCCTCAAAGGCCCTGTCAGTCATGAGAAGAAAAAAAATCCATAGAGGGAATGCCTTTATTAAGCCAACTCAAACCGCCTCAAATTATCGCAAGCTTTCAAGATTCAGGCAGCTCCTAATCGGATAAGGAGATGGTTAAAAATTAGAAAAGAAAAAAAATGCAGGAAAATATGGCTGACGCTCCTAGAAAATGTACATACTTAATATTTATTTACTTGTATCCTGCCTTTATTATTATTATTATTATTATTACAAATAACTCTAGGCTGCAAACATACCCAACACAGTTATCTCCTCCATTCTTTCTCCACAATAAGAACCCTTTGAGGTGGGTTGGGCTGAGAGAGAGGGACTAGAAGAGTTGGAAGAGACCTTGGAAGTCTTCTTGTCCAACACCTGCTCACCCTTTACTTTAAGAGCCTTGGTGGCGCAGCAGCTTAAAGTGGTGTTAAAGTGACACCAGCTGCCTGCAATTACTACAAGTTCAAATCTCACCAGGCTCAAGGTTGACTCAGCCTTCCATCCTTTCGAGGTAGGTAAAATGAGGACCCGGATTGTGGGGGCAATAAACTGACTTTGTATTAAAAAAAGAACACCGCTTAGGGGGGCCAAAAGCCCTACTAAGCAGGTATATACAAAAGTATGAAGGCTATTGCTTATTGCTTAACGCATTGTAAGCCGCCCTGAGTCTCCGGAGAAGGGCGGCATACAAATTAAATTAAAAAAAAAAAAATTCTGTACCATTTCAGACAAATGCTGTCCAATCTCTTCATAAAAACCTCCAGTGTTGGATCACCCACAACCTCTGGAGGCAAGTCATTCAGAGATGGGTTTCACATTTTGTTACTACCAGTTTGCCATGAGTGTGCCCGGTTCGCACACTCGCCTGCCTTCCACTCATGACCTTCTGCGCAAGCGCTTTGCCCGTGCATGCACCTTCCTCGTATGCTCCCAACCTCAAAAACGTGCCTAAATAGGACAGCATAGAGCTGGGGCAGTTGAGCGGGTGGATATCCCACCTGCGATTTCCAGTTTGCCTGAGTTAATCTGGTTAATTGTTCAGTCAGGAAATTTCTCCTCAGTTCTAAGTTGCTTCTCTCCTTGATTAGTTTCCATCCATTGCTTCTTGTTCTACTCTCAGGTGCTTTGGAGAATAGCTTGACTCCCTCTTCTTTGGGGCAGCTAAGTTACTGGAACAAGGCTATTACGTCACTCCTACTCCTTCCTTTTATTAAATATTTTTAATAAAATAAAACTTTATTATTTTATTAAAAAGAAGGACTAGGGCATTCTTTTAAAATGGCTGTCTCTGTTCTTGGAAGGTATGACATACAGTACCTCAAATTTATAACTATAAGGTCCTGCATTTGTTTCCTAGTATGAGTTGATAGCTTATTAGTAACCTTGACTATCACTAAATGTTGTATCTTTTTATTCTTGATGAATGTATTTTATTCTCCTTATGTACACTGAGAGCATATACACCTAAGACAAATTCCTTGTGTGTCCAATCACACTTGGCCAATAAAGAATTCTATTCTATTCTATTCTATTCTATTCTATTCTATTCTATTCTATTCTATTCTATTCTACTCTACTCTACTCTACTCCACTCCACTCCACTCCACTCCACTCCACTCCACTCCACTCCACTCCATTCCATACTGTGAAATACAGCAACCAAGCTCTCCACTTTATATAATGGTTTCATTTCATGGGTTGCCATCTTTTCTTAAGCTCAGGTGTATCTTGGTGGTTAGCCATAACATCTCAGTTGCAAACTCATCTCTGCCTTCCTTTGAGGTTAACAGCCAGCCAGAAGCTCTTCCTTAGAAGGGAAACATACATGCCAATGTTGAGAGAGAGAGAGAAGGAAATTCTGGCATCAGAGAAAAAACCTCTTTGTGTTCCCCAAAGTGTCAAAACTGGCAAGTAAAAAGAAATTATTTCAAAAGATATGTATAAAACACAGATCTGCAAGATACAAAGACATTTGTGTGACTCTCAACCTGAATTGGACTGTAGAATAAACTTTCTATCTATCTATCTATCTATCTATTGATCAATCAATCTACCTACCTATCTACCTACCTACCTTTTTCTTTCTTTTCCTCTTACTTCTTTCTTTCTCTTTTTTCTTTCTTTCTTTCTCTCTCTTTCTTTTCCCTTTCTTTCTTTCTTTCTTTCTCTTTCTTCTTTCTTTCTTTCTATCATCTCTTTTTTCTCTTTCTTTTTCTTTCTTTCTCTTCCTTCTTTCTCTTCTTTCTCTTTCTCTTTCTTCTTTCTATCTTTTTCTTCCTTTCTCTTTCTTCTTCCTTCCTTCCTTCCTTTCCCACTAATGTCTATCTCTCATTGAGCCAAATTAATTTTGGCAGGACAACGAAAGAACAGAACAAGTTCCCTGGCTTTGCTACACAACTCTGTAAGAGCCCATTCAGTTGATATTAAAAAACTTGTTTAAGTAAAAGAAGAGGTCTGGGAGAGAAGACAAGACAGATTTTCCATTTCCACCCTCTTCCCTATAGGACATTTGACTTCTTCCAACAGCAGAAAGAAAAGCAGATATTAGTTTATAACATCTGAAGGGGAAGAGGTTTGGTATTGTTAAGACCGCAGTGTCAACATTGGACTTAAGCCCAGAAATTTGGCCAAAACAACTGGAAAACAAAAGCTGGATCAAAGGATCCTGAATCCAGTAATTGGAATGATATCATACACCCAGGGATATGATAGACTCCCAGAGAAAAGTCGTGCCAGATTTCCTATCAGATGGTGAAGAGAAGAATGAATGTCAATTCTCAGAAGTGGAGATGACTTCAACAATCATCTAGCAAAGGTCAACCTTTCAGTGACCATAACAGTCAATAATATCGCTAGAGAAATGAAAGTGAACAATTAAACTGATTCTGAGCTCATTCTCATATAAATCTGCAGGATCATTTTGGAGCAGAGAGGAAGCGCACCAACGTGCCTACCATCCCTGTCCTAATGTTTTCTTTTATTTGTATCCTTTTCATGTTTTTATAATTATGTTTACACTTGTATCTGTCATAAAATACATGCTTGATGAAATAAAATAAATAAAATAAAATAAAATAAAATAAAATAAAATAAAATAAAATAAAATAAAATAAAATAAAATAAAATAAATAAATAAAATAAAATAAAATAAAATAAAATAAAATAAAATAAAATAAAATAAAATAAAATAATAAAATAAAATAAAGAGGCTGCCTGTTAGTTGTGGGAGCTTCATCCCTGGAAGCTTTCAAGAAGAGACTGGACTGACATCTGTCAGAAATGGTGTAGGATCTCCTGCTTGGAAAGGGGATTGGACTAGATGACCTCCAAGATCCCTTCCAACTCTGTTAATCATCTGTTAATCCTGTCACCCAAGTCACAATTTATAGGAAAACCAATTCAGGCTACTATGATTCAGTGATCTGGAATATGAGAGCACCTTCAACTGCACTGTAATTCCTACTCAGAAGGAGCCCATTTATAACTCCTGGTAGTACAGACTAATCACAGTAATTTAAACATTTATTCTAAAAGTTGAGGGGGTTCTCTCCAGCAGTTGGTTTTCCAGCACAAACAGGCTTCATAGACATAACAATAAGCTAATTGGTTTGGGGGCTGGTGTCAGCAGACAGCTTCAGACCAATATTTGTCAAACAATGGAAACTCTTGGAGGGAAGGGGGATGGAGGAGTGCAAAAAAATGTCCTCTCCTGTATTTCTCCATTCTTAATGTAAGTATTAATTTTTTTTTTAGATCAGGTATAAATATAGGTAAAAAGCATACCTTTTTTTTTAACATTTAGGTTAAGGGAGGGTTTTTTCTTAGCTTATTTTTTGTAAAGACTGATCTGAGGGAGTGGGGCATAAGAGGAGGGGGCAGAGGTGAGAGATTGGAATTCAGGGGTGGGGATTTTGCAGTAACCTTCCCCTGGAGTGGGGAGGGAATGGAGATTTTACAGTATCCTTCCTCTGCCACGCTCACCACGCCACACCATGCCCACCAAGCCACACCCACCAAGCCACACCACTCCCACCAAGCCACACCCACAGAACCGGTAGTAAAAAAAAAATTGAAACCCACTACTGCAACAGACAATAAGAGCTCCGGCTACACAGAATTGTCCATGTGAGACTTCACAAAGATTTCTGGCATAGATAAGCCACCCAGGGTTTTGCATTATCGTCTCTCCTCTGCAAATTATCTGTGAAACCATTTTATATAAATGTGGCCTTTATATTTAGGGGTTAGAGCTGAGGATATTTATAGATTAGGAGAGAGAGAGAGAGAGAGAGAGAGAGCACAGAATATTCCCCTGCTCTCCAAATATACACAATACCTGTGAACAAAAATACAAGCAGGGTGAAATGAACTCTGATCCATAACAGCTTGTTAATCTTCAGGTGTACACAAAACTCCTGGGAAGGGAGGTTGCTGTAACACAATAATGCAACTACCTCTCAAAAAAAAAATCAAGAGTATATTTTATTTTAAACTATTATCCCATTCCCTGATTATAATCACTCGTACTTTGTCAACAGTATTGTGGAGTGTGGTAACTTTTATGGTGTTTTGATAAATTGCTGTTTTAGAAGGTTGCAAGGGGAGCATGAGGGACGTGATGGTTCAGTGGCTAAGACACTGAGCTTGTCGATCAAAAGGTTCTAATCCCATAGTGCCGCGGCGCTATGCCTATATGTCCTATTCAGCCACATTTTCTAAGCTGTGCTCAGGGCTGGATTTAGATGAAAAGAGGCCCTAGGCTATTCCACTTATGAGGCCCTTTCACCTCCCATTTTTAAGTTTGTAAATTACATGAGAGATAATAAAATACATCATTACTGTGATATATGTCAATATGTTAAATGAAACATGTTGTGATTGATACTAGCCTTTATAAAAAATGATCTTGAGGCCCTAGGCTGAAGCCTAGTTAGCCTATAGGAAAATCCGGCCCTGGCTGTGCACATTCGTGCAAGCTACATGTGTGAGCTAAGTGCATGGGCAGAAGGCAAAGCAAAGCAAGCGTGCACGCATGCTCAGATTTTCAGTGCACAGCAAAACTGGTGTTAAAATGATGTGAAACCCACCTCTTCTTAACAACTGTCTTGTTTAGTCATGGAAATGTTGTGCTCCTAAGTCAAGATCTACCTGTTCAAACTAGCACTTGGTAGCCACAATGCAGGTCTTGGAAAAGTGCCAGGAACAGTGCCAGGATTTATTTATTTATTTATTTATTTATTTATTTATTTATTTATTGGTCCAATTTATATACCGCCCTTCTCCAGAGACTCAGGGCAGCTTACAATGCGTTAAGCAATAGCCTTCATACTTTTGTATATACCTGCTTAGTAGGGCTTTCGGTCCCCCCTAAGCGGTGTTCTTTTTTATACAAAGTCAGCTTATTGCCCCCACAATCCGGGTCCTCATTTTACCTACCTCGGAAGGATGGAAGGCTGAGTCAACCTTGAGCCTGGCGAGATTCGAACTCGCACTAATTGCAGGCAGCTGGTGTTACTTAGCAGCACTTTAGTCTGCTGCGCCACCAAGGCTCCAGATGCCAGGAACAAATCAGAAATCAGATCAGAATGATGTGCACACAATGCTTCTCCTTTGCTACGCTTCTATGGAAGCAAAAGTTGGATTGTGAAGAAGTAGGGTAAAAAGAATATTAACCCTTGAATGCTGGTGTTGGAGAAGAAAATACCATGGATGGACCATGGATGGCCAAGAAAACAAACGAATGAATCATTCCAGACTTCTTGGAGAAAGGCATTGTCAAATGATCATGCTTTAGAGGCATTATGCAAGCATCCAGCTCTCTTGGAAAAGTCTATAATTCTGGGGAAAGTAGAAAGAAAGCGATGAAATGGACAATGAGCAGCCAAGTGGGTTTACTCAGCGAGAGACAGTCGATGCGCTGTGGACGGACTTGAAGGGTCAGTTGGGGACAGATCATCCTTGAGTAGCTGTATCTATGTGGTTGCTAAGAATCAACACCAACTTGATGGCACGTAATGAAACCATCAGAGTACTGCAAGGATGGCTTAATGCAGCTTGATAACAGAACATTTCCACAGTTTTAACATTCGAATCGAAGCACAACTATAAGCATTAGTTAATTTATATGGAGTATATGCCACAGCCACTCCTAAGGAAGTCCACCTTGGCTTCAAAATCGAAGGGACTGACTGGTTTGGACAAAACTCAGCAGCACTTTTTCGTGTGACTGTAGATAAAAATAGGATCGCCAACGTCCGATGATGAATATGGCAGAAGAAGAAGGAGGAAGGGGAAGGGGAAAGGGAAGGGGAAGGGGAAGAGGAAGAAGAAGAAGAAGAAGAAGAAGAAGAAGAAGAAGAAGAAGAAGAAGAAGAAGAAGAAGAAGAAGAAGAAGAGGAGGAGGAGGAGGAGGAGGAGGAGGAGGAGGAGGAGGAGGAGGAGGAGGAGGAGGAGGAGGAGGAGGAGGAGGAGGAGGAGGAGGAGGAGAAGAAGAAGAAGAAGAAGAAGAAGAAGAAGAAGAAGAAGAAGAAGAAGAAGAAGAAGAAGAAGAAGAAGAAGAAGAAGAAGAAGAAGAAGAAGAAGAAGAAGAAGAACAACAACAACAACAACAACAACAATAACAACAACAACTGCTAAGGAACCATTTCAAACCAGAGGACAAAATGAAGAGGAGAGGACAATCCAGGTACCATGTCTGCCACTCTCTCTGTTGTGTGGCAGACATGGTACCTGCCACACAACAGGTACCATGTCTGCCACACAAAACACAAGGTTTTGAAAGGATTTGCACCATTTACAGCTTGGCTCTTTTTTTATTATTTTTTATTATTTTTTTATTATTTGATTTATACGCCGCCCTTCTCCGGAGACTCAGGGCGGCTTACAATGCGTTAAGCAATAGCCTTCATACTTTTTGTATATTTATACAAAGTCAGCTTATTGCCCCCACAAACTGGGTCCTCAATTTACCCACCTTAGAAAGGATGGAAGGCTGAGTCAACCTTGGGCCTGGTGAGAATTGAACTCGCAGTAATTGCAGGCAGCTGGATGTTAAATGCTGCCTTAGTAGGAGGCATTAGCCTCCTACGCCATTCTTTTTCAAGAAACATTCCTGAGCTTGCCTGAAAGTGCCTCTTAAGACAGAAGTCCCAAAGATGTTTTTTTTTTTTTCAAAAGGCAACTGGACTTTGTTTTTCCTTGAAGACATTTCACTGCTCATCCAAGCAGCTTCTTCAGATCAGTTGGGTCCTGAACTGAAGAAGCTTCTGGGATGAGAAGCGAAACGTTTTCAAGGAAAAACAAGAAAATCCAGTTGCCTTTGAAAAAGCATCTTTAGGACAACCATGATTTGGATGGCTGAGAATCTCCATAGACTCTTAAAATAGATTTGCAGATATTTTGGGGGGAGGGGGATCACTTGCATTTAAAATGATGCACCTTGTTAAAAAGGCACCCTTTTTGTGCACTATATTTTAATATTAATTGGTATAAGCACTTTATTATAAACATTGCAGTCCCTGTAAATTTAACAAACTTTGACAATCATTTCAGACTATGGCATCACACATAAATACACATGAAGGAAATATGAACAATATCAAGCTTGTTGAGCTTTCAACCTCCCACTCACTTCTAATTAAAGAAAACCCATTTTCCCCCATTTCTCAAAACAAGGATGTTAATTTCACACCAAATACAGAGCTTTCCACTTATTCAAGCATTGTTCAATGTTAAGGAAGGCAACACAGCATTCTTATTCGCCTTCCTTTCTTCTTCTTAGGCAGGTAATCAGTAAAGGCTGGGGAGAAAGAAAGAAAGAAAGAAAGAAAGAAAGAAAGAAAGAAAGAAAGAAAGAAAGAAAGAAAGAAAGAAAGAAAGAAAGAAAGAAAGAAAGAAAGAAAGAAAAGGAGGAGGAGAAGAAGGAAGTAAGGGAAAGGGAAGGAAGGAAGGGAGAGAAAGAAAGAAAGAAAGAATGAGAAAAGAAAGAAAGAAAGAAAGAAAGAAAGAAAGAAAGAAAGAAAGAAAGAAAGAAAGAAAGAAAGAAAGAAAGAAAGAATTCAGATTACAGTGTTCAGATCTGCATTCCCTTCTAGGGTTTAGATCTCTTAGCACACTTGGTACGTGATGTTGCATTATTTTTACGTCTTGTATTAAATTACCAGCTACTTTATATATTTTATTTATCATATTTATGAACTGGCCATCTCCCTCGCAGACGGATTCCGGCGGTGTATACTAAAATATTAAAAGCATAAAAACAGTATATAAAGTTGAAAAAGAGGCAAGCAACATTATTAATTAAAATGGCAGGAAAGCTTTGGCACTAACCAGCCCCAGAGCCGCGTGCTCTTCTGTGCACCCAAGCAAGGGGGCAAAGCCATATTTTTAAGCCTTTACGGAAGGCCAGGAGAGTGGGGGAGGGGTCACCCTCACCTCTGGGGAGGCGGGTGTTTCATGGGGCAAGGGCCAATGGCAGGGAAAGCTCTCTTCCTGGACTCCACCCAGTCGGAATTCTTTGGCCCATGATGTCCGCAGCAACTGACCTCCCCTGCCTGACTGGCTTATCAGTTGGGTACCACTGACAAGATTACATCCTTATGTACCGAACCTAGAATTCAAGGGATGTAGGTTAAAAAAATAATCTTTTAAATGCCGACACCAAAGGAAAGAACACAAAAAGAGATGGCCTGCTTCCTCTTTTTGAAAAGTAAAAACCATTCCAGATTTACATGGGACCCAGGGAAGGCAGATTCAAAGCCCTGGAAGAAAAATCACTCGTTTTTCATCAAACAGGTAGAGAGTTGCCTGAGGAGCTCCCAAATCCCCTGGCCATAGTTCAGTGTGGCTTCTTTAATTAGTTGGTTTTATTTCTGGATTTCTCTCTCTCTTCCTCCCGCACCCCCCCCCTCTCTGTATCTCTCTTTGTTTCTTTCCCTTTCTTTCTGTCTCTTTCCCTCTCTGTCCCCTTCTCTCTCTCTTTTCCTCTCTGTCTCTCTCTCTCTCTGTCCCTCTCGCTGTCTCTTTCTCTCCACCCTCTCTCTTTGTATCTCTCTTTCTGTCTTTCCCTCTCTGTCTGTCTGTCCCTCTCTCTTTTCCTCTCTCTCTGTCTCTCTCCCTGTCTCTCCCTTTCTCCCTTTCCCTCTCTCTCTCTGTCCCTCTCTCTCTCTCTCTGTGTCCCTTTCTCTCTCTCTTTCCCTCTGTCTCTCTCTCTCTGTCCCTCTCGCTGACTCTTTCTCTCTCTCTCTCTCCACCCTCTCTCTTTGTATCTCTCTTTCTGTCTTTCCCTCTCTCTCTGTCTCTCTCTCTCTCTCTCTCCCTTTCTCTTTCCCCCTCTCTCTCTGTCTCTCTCTCTCCCTTTCTCTCTTTCCCTCTCTCTCTCTTTCCCTCTGTCTCTCTCCCTGTCCTTCTCTCTCTCTCTCTCTTATTTGCCCCTTGTTCTTTTTTCATTTCTTGAATGGAACATTCTTTAGTCACTGCAGCTATACCTGAATGTTCCCCACCTCCTTGTCCAAATGCTGAGAAATGGCTATAACCTGACATGATTTGTTGGCTGAAGATCCCACATTTTTTTCAGCAACCATTTTGTCAGACATGACATCCTAAGGGTTTGGAATAAATATAAAGTCGGAGTCTCCACAAAGATACCTCCTAGGGTGTCACCCTTGGAAGCTTTCTTTCTCGAAAAGAAATGGTGGCAAAGCCAGACTACCAGACTTAGGATCAAATAATACTTTAATTATGGTGAAAAGGGAAGTGTTGGCTCAGTGGCTAAGACACTGAGCTTGTCGATCGAAAGGTCGGCAGTTCAGCGGTTCGAATCCCTAGTGCCATCGAACGGGGTGAGCTCCCGTTACTTGTCCCAGCTTCTGCCAACCTAGCAGTTTGAAAGCACGTAAAAAAGGCAAGTAGAAAAAATAGGGACCACCTTTGGTGGGAAGGTAACAGCGTTCCGTGTGCCTTTGATGTTTAGTCATGCTGGCCACATGACCACGGAGACGTTTTCGGACAGTGCTGGCTCTTCGGCTTAGAAACGGAGATGAGCACTGCTCCCTAGAGTCGGGAACGACTAGCACATATGTGGGAGGGGAACTTTTCCCTTTTTAATTACGGTGAACCTGCCCTCTAATCCAAAGAGGACTTGGGTTGGGGAAAGCCAATGAAATGAATCTGCTGGTTGAAGGCCCCACATTTTCACCAAGCGAGCCTCGTCTCTAGAGCAATGGCTGGCCTAGTCCCTCCCCACCCTCCTAGGCCCTCAGCCTTCAGTCCAACTCCTCTTCCCCCATCCCAAAATATCTATTTTTCTATTCACTGGCAGCAAAATCTTGCCAACCTCTGGCATAAATAAGTAGCTATCTAACACGCTTGCTTGCTTGCTTCCTCCTTCTTCCTCCCACTTTCCCTCTCTCTCCAAGAAGCTTCTAGAAAAAAGAATGAGGAGAAATGAGAAAAGAGCCTTTGCTGATTTATTTTTTTAAAAAGTTATATAGGTGTGTTTATGCTGTCTTCTATTTTCAGGTCCGTGAACCTTGTCTCAACAGCCCAAACCAGGGGTGAAATGCTCCCGGTTCAGACCGGATCGCCCAATCCGGTAGCCATGGCGGTGGGGAGTTCAGAGAACCGGTAGCAGAAATCCCTGCCCCTCACCCATGGCCAGCTGAGCTGCAGGATCATCAGAGGCTTTTTTTTTTTTACTTTTAAAAGCATTTTTTCTACAAATGCTTTTAAAAGTAAAAAAAAAGCCTCTAACAATCAGGCAACTCAACTGGGATCGTCAGAGGCTTTTAAAAGCATTTTTTTTTACAAACTCTTCGGCCGAATTTTATATTTCACCACTGGCCCAAACCATTATATAGCACTGATAGTCCTCCATGCTTATTAGGGAATCAGATATTTTGTTTAGTGTGGGTACCGAATTCAGTTCGAAAGTGGCTGATAAGGATTTTGTTTGAAGACTTGCCCATCTGATGGGCGGTTTAATTGCAGCAAGAACCAGAAGGAGTCTCGAAGTTGCCCATTAATGCCATCTGGACAGCGGAGTGAACAGCAGGTGCGCAGGTCACCTGGACAGAGTTTTCCTTATTATAATTAGACTGTTAGCTAACTTCAAGATTGGTTCCGGCCATTAGGAGCCAGAAGGACTGGGCTCTGATCCAATTCGACAACTCAAGATATATACGGAAAACCAGATTAATTGGATTCCCTTTTCGAAAGCAAATTTGATTTCTCCATTTAACTGATTTGGAATGGAATAACAGAGCATTCTCCAGAATAAAACAAGGAAGCGATCATTCATATGGCAAGAACGGGAGTGCGTTCATTCTGCCATAGGCCCGGCAGAACAAGGAAAACATTGGATCCATTCAACAATAAACAATGCTATGATAACCAGCTGGCAGCAGGAGGGCCTTAGATTTCTTCTTCACTGTTTGCCTCTGCCAAATTAACTTTCCCAACGAGTTGAAAGATTTATTTATTTTGGTAGCCATGCTCTCGAGATGTTCTCGAGAGGAGAGTCTGCAAAATATGGTTTCGGTATTTTCTCATTAATATTGGGCAAACATTCCTTACTCCAATGAGACAGATTTTTGAGCAATCGAATGAAACTGAAACTGTATATATTTGTTTCCTGATTGCTTGTTTGTAACCTATGACTATCATTAAGTGTTGTACCTTATGATTCTTGATGAACGTATCTTTTATTTTATGTACCCTGAAAGTATATGCACCAAGACAAATTCTTGGTGTGTCCAATCACACTTGTCCAAAAAAATTCTATTCTGTTCTGATTCTATTCTATTCTGCTTACAAATGAGCTTAATGGATAATTCATGGCAATTAGTGAGCTGAGACATGCAAGACAATCCAGAAACCGGATTTTTATTATGGGTCCATAGATTTTTTTTTTCTACTCTAGATTGTCAGACTGATTCTTTTTTTTTTTAAAGTTTGAGCATCTACGTTCAAGAGATGATAGCTGTTTCAGGGTGCAACTGATAAGCTCAGCCAAAAGTCTCAAGTCAAGAATGATGCTTAAGGGATTAAAAGTGACAATACGGATGCCCTCGTTGTGTTTATTGCAAAATCAAACATGGTTGCTACCTATCTGAGTCACTTCGGGGGTCATTTGTTGAGCTGAAGCCAAGGGCACATCCTAGTACAGCGATGGCTAACCTTTTTGCCAAAAGCGGGGGGAGTGTGGAGGGGTCACACACATGTGTGCCCACATCCATGATTCTATGTGCCCCTCCCCCATGCTCCCCATGCTTTTGGCACGCAATGGCACGTGGGCCCGGTAGGCCGATTTTTCGCTCTCCCCAGGCTCCAGAGCCTTTCTAGGAACCTGGGGAGGGCAAACGCAGCCTTCCACACCCCTCTTCAGGCCCTCCGGAGGCTGGAAACAGCGTGTTTCCTGACTTCTGGTGGGCCCAGAAGGCCCAAAAGTCAACTGGCTGGTGCACGCATTTGTGCCGGAGCTGAGCTCGTGAGCCCACCAATATGGGTCCACGTGCCATCTGTGGCACCCGTGCCATAGGTTCGCTATCACGGTCCTAGTATATATGGTATGGGCCTCCTATGCCTTCAGTAAAAAAGCATTGTTCTCCTATTGCACATGGAATGCATATAATACAGGGGTGAAATCAAGCAGGTTCTGACAGGTTCTGGAGAACCAGTAGTGGAAATTTTGAGTAGTTCGGAGAACCTGCAAATACCATCTCTGGCTGGCCCCAGAGTGGGGAGGGAATGGAGATCTTGCAGTATCCTTCCCCTGCCATGCCCACCAAGCCACACCCACAGAATCGGAAGTAAAAAAAAATTGGATTTCACCACTGATATACAGTAATAGCTAACGAGGCCAGGAATGGTTTAGACCTATCTTTCCCAAGATCTCAAGATCAAAGCTCTCAATTTAAATATATATATATATTTCAAAAACAAAATCAACGTATCAAAAAAAGGAATCAAGTAGACTGGTGAGTGAAAACTTGAACTATTGATATGAACAAGAAAGAAAACAGTCCATTTTTCTCCCAACTTGATGCAAGTAGAGAACGCCCAAGAACAAAAGATCGTGTTTTGTGAAATTGCAGGGGACTTGGAGAAATCCCTTCTCCTTTCCTTGACCTGATGCTTCCTCTGTTCCTTCATTATGGCTTCCCCTTTAGTCGGCATGACTCAACGCCAAAGGCGTACGGAACGCTGTTACCTTCCCACCAAAGGTGGTCCCTATTTTTCTACTTGCATTTTTTACCTGCTTTCGAACTGCTAGGTTGGCAGAAGCTGGGACAAGTCACAGGAGCTCACCCCGTTATGCAGCACTAGGGATTCGAACCGCTGAACTGCCGACCTTTTGATCGACAAGCTCAGCGTCTTAGCCACTGAGCCACCGTGTTCCTTGCAGAATTCTCTTTGGGTCGCCCATTTAGCTCTACAAAACCAGATCTTCATTTGAAGAGTTGCAAAGAGGAGATGGAGAACATTCAACTAATACAATCTTTTCCCTGTCTTGTCTGGCCAAGCACCCCAAAGACACAGTACTGTCAAAAGTCCCCCGCCAAGTAATGCATTGATCTCCCCTGGGCAGGTCCAAAAGTCTCAGTGCTTTGGGTAACAACAGCCAAGGAATTCTCCCCATCTTTTGCGAGTCTTGCACAGCTGGACTCCATTACAAAGCAATTCCATTTGCCTGTTCTCAGAGGGTTGGAAAAGACTGAAGTGAATTACGGTGCCACAAAGAAATCTTTGATTTGTATACATTCAGGTCTCCAAGCAAAGGGGGCTGCTGCCGGGAGTCCTTTTGTGATGTTGTATTGGAGCCCTTGGAAGCAAACCAGGCAGATCTTTTCAGCTATACAAAAGCTCTTTTAAACACTTGATTAACTAAATGCTTCGTGCCAATTAGTAAGATGTGCAAAACTGAGAATATGCTCACGCTTACATTCAGGCTCATGACTTTCCAATATCTCACTACAGAATTGCTCAGCGAGTCCTTCTGGCCTAAGAAGCAGAAAAATGTTGTCTTTTATATATATATAAAATGTTAAATTTATATTTACTGACAAAGATCCATTTCAAGCTATTTAGCTCTCATCAGCTAGCTATACCCTTCTGAGATTCGAACCTGGGCTTGCTTGCATATTAGGCAGATGTATTAACCTCTAAGCCACAGGTTCTCCTTGCTTTGTCAGCTTGTACCAGGAAAGATTAAATGGGTTTTCCGTCGAAGCAACCTGGTCTACCCAAATATGGGAAGGAGCATACTGCTTCCTTTTCGCCTTTCAGCCCCAATCCAGGAGCCCTCAGGTAGTGGCTTTCATGACAAACTATTTTGTGTTAAATGTATATTTACTGACAAAGATATAAAGGGAGACTAGTATAGATTTATTTCAAACTTTTTGGCTCTCATCAGCTAGCCATACCCTTCTGGGATTTAAACCTGGGCTTGCTTGCATATTAGGCAGATGTATTAACCTCTAAGCCACAGGTTCTCCTTGCTTTGTCAGCTTGTACCAGGGAAGATTAAATGGGTTTTCTATCGAAGCAAACTGGTCTACCCAAAACCTTTGGAAACAGACTCTTAAAACACATCCAAATACATTTTTAAGGCTCGCTGACCCTGGATATGTTTCTCTCAGTGCTGAGTTACAGGTGTGAGACAGCACAAAAACTGTGTAATGGTGCTTGCAGACCAAGAGCAGGCATTAAAAAAAAAAAAGCACAGCAGCTTTTTCTTACCTCCTCATCCTTGGCAAGCAGAAGGATCATCCATTTCCTGCTCTAAGAAGGCAGATCAGCTCTGAAACAAAAGAACTAATAAAGGGTTTGTGATTGTGTAGGTTGTGCAAAACACAATGACCCAGAATAACCCCACCTCCGTGGTGAGTGTCTTACGTGGCTCTTTCATTCAAGGTTTTGATGATAAATGGGACGTTCAGTCTTGGAGTGGAGGAAAAGTAAAAATAAGATCCCCTCTCTCACCAGAGATTATTTTCAAAATCATGATGGCGAATCTATGGCACGCGTGCCACAGGTGGCACATGGAGCCATATCGGTGGGCACACGAGTGTTGCCTTGGTTCAGTTCCGGTGTGCGCCAGCTGATTTTCAGGCCTTCCTGGCCCACCGGAAGTCAGGAAACAGGCTGTTTCCGGCCTCTAGAGGGCCTCCAGGGGGGTGGGGAAGGCTGTTTTTGCTCTCCCCAGGTTCTTAGAAAGGCTATGGAGCCTGGGGAGGGCAAAAAAACAGGCCTACTGGGCCCACCAGGCCATCATGTGCCAAAAGCAGGGGGAGCACGGGGGCGTCGTGCACGCATGCACAGGAGGCGGGATTCATTGTATTATGGGTGTGGGCATGCATGCACGCGAGCCCCCCGCACTCCCCCCTCTTTTGGCACACAACAGCAAAAAGGTTCGCCATCACTATACTAGACCCTTTTACATGAGGATAGGCAACCTGTGACCCTTTTGGCAATGTAACCCCTAATCTCCATTTCTGTAGCCCCCCACAAACTCCTCCAACCATGAGTGCCCACCCACAAAGGGGGTCAAATTATTCTTCAAAGCACCAGTTGTTGTTGTTAGTTGCGAAGTCGTGTCCGACCCATCACGACCCCATGGACCATGTTCCTCCAGGCCTTCCTGTCCTCTACCATCCTCCGGAGTCCATTTAAGCTCACGCCGACTGCTTCAGTGACTCCCTCCAGCCACCTCATTCTCTGCCATCCCCTTCTTCTTTTGCCTTCAATCGTTCCCAGCATTAGGCTCTTCTCCAGGGAGTCCTTTCTTCTCATTAGGTGGCCAAAGTTTTTGAGTTTCCTCTTCAGGATCCGGCTTTCTAAAGAGCAGTCAGGGTTGATTTCCTCTAGGACTGACTGGTTGGATCGCCTTGCAGTCCAAGGGACTCACAGGAGTCTTCTCCAGCACACCAGAGTTCAAAGCACCAGAGGACAGGATAGGAAATAGTGATTGGAAACTGATCAAAGAGAGAAACAACCCAGAATTAAGGAGAAGCTTCCTAATAGCAAGGACAATTAACCAATGGAACAGCTTGCCTTCAGAAATTGTGGGTCAATCATTGGAGGTTTTTAAGAAGAGATTGGATAACCATTGGTCTAAAGTGGTGTAGGGTTTCCTGCCGATGCAGGGGTTGGACTAGAAGACCTCCAAGGTCCCTTCCAACTATTCTCTTCTCTTCTCTTCTCTTCTCTTCTCTTCTCTTCTCTTCTATTCTATTCTATTCTATTCTATTCTATTCTATTCTCCTCCTATTCTCTTCTCCTCCTCCTTCTATTCTATTCTATTCTATTCTATTCTATTCTATTCTATTCTATTCTATTCTATTCTATTCTATTCTATTCTATTCTATTCTATTCTATTCCTATTTCCTATTTCCTATTCCTATTCCTATTCCTATTCTTATTCTATTCCCCATTCCCGATTTCTATTCTATTCTATTCTATTCTATTCTATTCTATTCTATTCTATTCTATTCTATTCTATTCTATTCTATTCTAATAGAATGCCACTAATTAATTGTTCTGTCAAGAAGTTTTTCCTTATTTCTAGGTTCTCTCCTTGATTAGTTTCCATCCATTAATTCTTGGAAGCCCCACAAATATTGGACCACTGCTTCTCAGCCAGGCAAGCTTAATTCACCGTGTTTTCCCCCAAAATAAGACAGGGTCTTATATTAATATTTGCTCCAAAAGACGCATGTGTGGTGAAGCTGTACTGGGCGACAGCTCACGTGCCCGCAGAGGGCTCGGCGAGCCACTTGTTGCACGCATGCCATAGGTTCGCCATCCGGGGTATAGGATCTCCTGCTTGAGCAGTGGGGATGGAATAGAAAACCTCCAAGGTCCCTTCCAGCTTTATTCTGAATTTAGATTTAAATTCAGGACAGCAGAGATCTTGACTTTCCCATCCCAACTCCCTCCTCTTTGGAAGCTGCTCTTTGAGATTAAAATCCATTGAAAAAAGATCCGTTGTGGATTCTTCCTGATCGTTCAACGCATGCTAACAATACAGCTTCTCCATTCCTGCGCAAGGATGCATCTTGTCAACGGGCAAAAGCTCCCCAAAGTGACGGTCTGATTAAAGGAATAATAGAAGAGACTTTTCATGGCCTCTGCGCCTCCTTCCTGGCTGACAAGCTAAAAAGTGGCAACGTATCATTTGGCCTCCACAACACACAAAGCATCTTAATTAAAGGTTGTCTAAAAGTACAGCGGGCTCCTCCTGCAGCCATGGCTGGTGCTGGTGCTCTCCACTTTGTCGGAAGAACTGAGTGCCAGGAGGAAGGAGGGGGAGGAGCCAGACCCAAATCCCGGAATATTCTTCGGACTGGCAGAGAGCAGTAGGCTGCTCAGCTACAGGGAGGAGGAGGAGGGGAAGGGGAGAGGGAGGGGAGGGGAAGGAAAAGGGAAGAGGGAGGAGGAGGAGGAGTGGAGGAGGAGGAGGAGGAGGAGAAGTGGAGGGAGAAAAGGAGGAGTGGAAGAGGAGGAGGAGGAGTAGAAGGGGAGAGGGAGGAGATGGAGGAGGGGAGGAGGGGGAACAGGAGTGAAGGAGTGGAGGGGGAAAAGGAGAAGAAGGGGAGGGGGAGGGGGAGGAAGAGGAGGAGGAGGAGAAGGAAGAGGAGGAGTGGAAGGGGAGAGGGAGGGGGAGAAGGAGGAGGAGGAGGGGAAGGGGAGGAGGGGGAGGAAGAGGAGGAGGAGGGGAAGGGGAGAGGGAGGAGAGGAGGAGGGGAGGGGGAAGAGGAGAGGAAGGGGGAGGAGGAAGAGGAGTGGAAGGTGAGAGGGAGGGGGAGGAGAAGTGGAGGGGTAGGAGGAAGAAAAGGAGGATGAAGAGGAGGGGAAGGAAGAGGAGGAGAATTCTCTCTGTACTTGGCACCAAGCCAAAATTGGGATATTAGTTTGAGTTTGTTTCAGAGTCCTGTCTGAATTCAACTACTTGGGAATTATGAATCTTGATCTGTGTTTATGTCACCAAAATTAAAAGTTGCATAATGTTTTGCTTTTCTCTGTGGGTGTAGCTCAGTGGTGAAATCCAATTTCTTTTTACTACCGTTTCTGTGGGCGTGGCTTGGTGGGCTTGGTGTAGTTTGGTGGGCGTGGCAGGGGAAGGATACTGCAAAATCCCCATTCCCACCCCACCCCAGGGGAAGCATATTGCAAAATCCCCATTCCCACCCCATTCCTAGGGGAAGGATACTGCAAAATCTCCATTCCCACCCCACTCCTGGAGCCAGCCAGAGGTATTTGCCGATTTTCCGAACTACTCAAAAATTTCCACTGCCAGTTCTCCAGAACCTATCAGCACCTGCAAGATTTCACCCCTGGTGTAGCTGCAAGATCAAGGTCACCCTAAGTTGTAGCACACTGACTTAATTCCCACAACATGCTCTACCCTAAATCCAATTTAAACATACTACAAGTCATCAGAATCATCTGGTTCACACAACACAATGTAATAAAGCAATGCCTCAGATAGCTCAACCGGCTGAATAGCCTGTTATTAACATCCAGCTGTCTGCAATTACACCAGTTCGAGGCTCAAGGTTGACTCAGCCTTCCATCCTTTCTAAGGTAGGTAAATTGAGGACCCAGTTTGTGGGGGCAATAAGCTGACTTTATATAAAAAATATACAAAAGTATGAAAGCTATTGCTTAACGCCTTGTAAACCGCCCTGAGTCTCCGGAGAAGGGTGGCATATAAATCAAATTTTTAAAAAAATGCCTGACTTTCTGACAACATGCTAAGCTATATAACACCTTAAGTCTGAGTTAACCTCATAGCTCCCTCCCACCCACCTCAAACCCATCCCAGAGGCCAAAAGATTTTGGCATCACTTCCGCTGGAACCATGATCTTATGTCTACCTTTAGCTGTTGCCCAGTTTTTGAGTTCAAGTAACTAAGACACAGCATTCCTAATTAGTTGCCAACGGTAAAGAATGGCCTCACTCTGGTTTAAACATATGTCAGTGCAAATGGGATAGAACCACTAGATGGCAGCAAAGAGACACAGAAAACTGGCTCTTTGTTGCCATCTAATGGTTATTCACTGTTTTCCTGCCCACATCTGGCAGTCCTGTGATATCTGAACTATGCCGTTATGGCTTTTAATTATGATTTATGGCTCAGGATGGGGCATAAACTCAGCTTTTTGTGGCTTGTTCAGCAAATCATGGAAATGTGCACACCCACAATGACCGGATTGGAAAAACCAGCTGATAGTCACCCCCCACAAAAATAGCTTTTGGCTGGAATAGATTTTATTTTCTCTCCACTTGCCATAATAATTCTCTTCTACATGCTTGTTAAGGGATTTCTTGATTCTCTGCAACTACTGACCAGGATGACTGTAATTGAGAGGGGGGGGAGGGAGGGAGGGAGGGAGGGAGAGAGAGAGAGAGAAAGGGAGGGGGGAATGACATTTTATTTCAATTTAAGTAGCATAGCTTGGAGCTTTTTCAAAAGCCCAGTGGCTTCCCTGAATGACAGATGCCACATCTGGAAAGTAACCCTACTATAATTAATAGCTCCTGGAATCCAACTTCGTTCAATTCAATCTACAATGGAAGAGTAGAGTAGCCTCTAAAGTCTGCCTTCAAAAGACTCAGAAGCCAATCTATTGCGTGAGTTTCTGGCTGGGTTGGACATCCTGTACCCCTGTCTTCAGACCAGCAGAAAGCAGAAGTGTGAACAAAAAATTGCTGTCCATTCTGATGTGTGTTACAACAGATGATTGTCCACCCACCGGGCCCAGATTTTCAGTAAAGTGTTAATTCAAAAATGGGGGGGTGGGAGAGGCCAAAAAAGGAAGCCAATAAGAAGACTGAGCAGAGATAAAAGGAAGATCAAAGGCCCATGAAATTCAAGATAGTTCAGGGAGAACGTCTATATAGGCCCAACTTTGCCAAACAACCTTTCTCACTTTGAAATAATCGAAAAATACTTGCAACTCGGGTTTTAGATTTTGGCAGTGGTTTGCTCTCCAAGTTTGTTTCAATTTATAAGCTAAGGAGAACAGAATAGAGTGGAGTGGAGTGGGGTGGGATGGCATGGCCTGGCCTGGCATGGCATGGCATGGCATAGCATAGCATAGCATAGCATAGCATAGCATAGCATAGCATAGCATAGCATAGAATAGAATAGAATTATTTATTGGCAAGTGCAATTGGACACACAAGGAATTTGACTTTGCATAAGCTCCCAGTGTACATAAAAAGAAAAGATACATTCATCAAGAATCATAAGGCACAACACTTAATGATAGTCATAGGGAACAAATAAGCAATCAAATCATACTAGGAAACAATCAATATAAATCGTAAGGATGCAAACAACAAAGATAGTCATACACTTGTAAGTGGGAGGAAATGGGTGATAGAACAAGAAAATCCTGCTGGTGACACTACCTAGTCCGGTAACAAAGGAGAGAGAAGTGGTAGGGAGGAGAGGAGAAGGAAAAAGGGAAAGAGAGAGAAGGGGAGGGGAGAAGGGAAGAGAGGGAAGGAGAAGGAAAGAGACAGAAAGAGATGGACCGTCATTGTAAAGTTGGGTGGAATATGGTATATATGAGAAAGGAAAACTGATGGGTAATTTTTTTTTCTTACTTGATGGTTATATAATTGATTTTACAATGGGAGGTAATATATGTTATAATATGATGGATGTTATCGTATATTTGTTTATATGTTACTGTAAATTTGTTTATATACATATGATTATAATGACAATGATGTTTGTTCGTATGTTAAAACCTCGGACACCTAGAGAGCACACAATTCAAGATATAAAAGAAAAGTATGATATAAAACAATAAAAAATATTACAACAAAGGCAGGAGTTAGGAAGGTCTCATCCGATAGTAGAGAGAAAGGTTTAAATTCCACTTTCCACAACATGTTCGAACTATTTTCTTGAATGTAGTTTATTAAGCCACAGTTGGCTGGTTTGCACAAGACACTAAGCCCCAAATCATGGTTTTTAAAGCACAGAAAGAAATCTAGTAAGATTAGAAAGAAGTAAGACTAGATTTCTACAACACACGGAGACAAAAGCCAAATATCATGGCTTTAGACTGATGGGCCAGCCCTGCCTGCCCACATCAGCATCTGAGATAAAACATCTGGCTTTGGGACACCGCTGAGCAGCCATTAAAAAAAAACAAAGGAACATTAACAGCCATTCAAGTACAATGTATAGAAGATGCTTGACAAACAAATACTCCTTTAAAAAAAGAACAAAACTGGTTATAAATGGGGATTGATCTACAAATCACAACAATTTATATTAAAGTCCAGGTTTACAAACCATTTCAGGCTTAACCACATTGCAACCTAGCACATTGTGTAAAACAGATCTTCACCTATTTTTCTTTGAGGAGATTGTTTTTTGTTATTTTTCTTGTGTTGCAAATTCCTTAATTTAACTTTTCCTGTCCCTAGAAAATAAAAACATAAGCTGACTGAATTAACATTTTCTCATACATTGCCACAAAGAGACCAAATTCTTAGAGATGCTTATGCTGCCCACACAATGAAATACACCTAACCAGGGTTGTAAGGCTAGAGGTGCCCTACAAATTTCTCTATTGGTTCTGTCTGACCCAAGAGAATCGTGCAAGTCAACCTGACCCATTCAAGCCATTATCTTAAATTAATATCCAAGCAGTAACAGGTAATAGCACTTTTGTTTCCAACTTTATTATTTGCTGCCAATCTTTTAGAATCAGGAAGTTGAAGGAAAGGTGAAGGGAGTTAGAATAAAACAGCCTAAGAGATAGGATCTTAAAAAACATGCTAAATCTAAAGTAGCTTGAAAAAAAAGAGACCCCTTGTAACAGCTGCCACTGAAGCAAAGTTAATTAAACTAAAATTAGCTCTCACATTTTGCTCTGAAATGAATCGAGCTTCTTACACTCTTTGAAAGAAGACTGAACAAAGCCTTACTTGTTCACAACTGTTCTTTTATTTGGCCTGTATTGTAAACATGGATCGTATTATTCATCGTCCGAAGGTACTGCAGGATCTAACTCCCTTGATCATCCTTGGTTAGTTTTCAACTGCACATTAGGCTAAACAGCCTATTGGGATCCTTAGATTAAAACAGGGGTGTCAAACTCGATTTCATTGAGGGGCGCATCAGGGCTGTGTTTGACCTCGGGGGGACCGGGAGGAGCATGGCCAGGGTGGGCGTGGCCAGGGTGGGCGTGGCCAGCTCGACCTCCATTGTGTTGGGGGCACCTGTGGTGGCCTGGGCGGGACTGGGGGGGGATCCTCCTGCAGCCCTCTGCCAGCAAAAATGGAACTCGGGAGAGCTACACATGACTCCCCCAGGATGCGTTTTCGACTGCGATGGCCTCCTGCAGCCCTCTGCCAAGGAAAACAGAGTTCAGGAGGGCCGCTTGCAACACTCCCGAGCTCTGTTGTTTCTGGCAGAGGGCTGAAGGAGGCCGTTGCGGCCAAAAACGGAGCCTGGGGGAGCTGCGTGCAGCCCTCCCGAGCTCCATTTTTGCTGGCAGAGGCACCACGGACTGGTCCTTTGCTGTTTCTAGGGTGACTTCATGGCCCAGATCTTAGCCCCCGCAGGCCAGATCTGGCCCACCAGCCTTGAGTTTGACACCCCTGGATTAAAACAACGTATTTTATGCGTGATCAGGACGCACGTCTATATGAATCCATCCATTACGGTCCACAGATTAGCAAGGGAAAGAATGGAGGCTTTGTAAGTAAACTTTACAAATTAGGCTGGAGTGTAATTTGTGAACCACAGTTAGCATTCCCATCCCTCTTCTGGCTCTGTTTGAGTGCATGATCTCAGAAAAATAAAGCAACAACCATCAAAAGATGAAAACAAAAATTATTTTGATGGGAGAAACAAACCAGGCAATCCCAAAGCTGCAGGCAACAATGTGAAATTAAAAGTTAAAAAGGAAAACCAGGACAGATTATCTCTGTATTCTGGCCAAGAAAACTAGGAGTCGCGCTTGACCCAAGGGAGTCCTTTCCTTACCATAATTATTATTTAGACGAAGGCCACATTGCTTAAGTACCAGACCTGTATTGAACTGGAGAAAGTCCAGAAGTCCTTTTAAAAAGCTTGTTACTGGGTCTAAAATACCTGGCTTGGCCTGGCTTGAAGTTAGGGCTTCTATGTTTCAAAACCTGCATCTAAAAATTAGCTCCCGGCAGTCAACAGCTTGAAATATTTTCCGGCACTGCACAAAGACACACATATCAAATGAGAATAAATTTTGCATACGTTAAGCAAACCATTTGCAGATGCTTCTAGATAAACTGCCTTTTAGCCCTAGAGAGGTGTTTATTTTGCCCAATTAGACAGAAGCGAGAGCACCAGCAAATAATATGGAAGTATGCTATTCAGGACTGCCATCTTTGTGGATGAGATACCTCAGGAAGGGCTGATCCTCCTGTGGATGCTGCAATGTGTGAAGACTCCTTCACACATTGCAGCATCAGACTTTCTTCCCATTTAACTCAAGATTAGGGGATTTGGTTATTCAATTGCCCTTCCCCTACCTGCAGAACTGGAGATATAGTTATTGCCATTCTGCAATTCTTGTAATCCTTTCTTTTTTCTAGTTGTTTTTCTTTCTCCAAAGTAAGAATGGAAGCAAGTCTCATTGGTATTATTGAAACAGGAATCGGTTAAGGATGGGATTGCCGAAAGATAGCGGTAGGAATTGTACATGAGGAAGCTTGGCTGGAGAGCTCCAGAAACATTACAGTATTTGCATAAATTCATTTCTTGCATCATTACGCATTCATGTTTACTTAAATAGCACCATTCCTGTCTCTGATCCAAGAATTATGCACAAAAAAGAAGGTAATTATTCACAGTTAATATCTTATGACTATTATCAGCAGCCTGATAATAAGTGATAAGCCTTGCCCACCTAACATGTGAGTAGATAAATAGGTACCGCTTTGGTGGGCAGGTAACTGTGTTCCATGCTCCTCGGCAGAAAAAACAATTACTACCAACCTGCCTTCCACTGACTAACGCATGAGTCAAAAAGAGGGCTGTAAAAATATTTACAGACCCCTCACATCCTGGAGATAAACTGTTTCAACTCCTACCCTCAAAACGACGCTATTGAGCACTGCATATCAGAACAACTAGACACAAGGACAGTTTTTTCCCCGAACGCCATCACTCTGCTAAACAAATAATTCCCTCAACACTGTCAAACTATTCACTAAGTCTGCATTACTATTAATCTTCTCATTGTTCCTATCACCCATCTCCTCCCACTTATGACTGTATGACTGTAACCTTGTTGCTTGTATCTTTACGATTTATATTGATTGTTTTCTAATATGATTTCATTGCTTATTTGTTCCCCATGACTATCATTAACTGTTGTACCTTATGATTCTTGACGATTGTTATCTTTTCTTTTTATGTACACTGAGAGCATATGCACCAAAGACAAATTCCTTGTGTGTCCAATCAGACTTGGCCAATAAAGAATTCTATTCTATTCTATTCTATTCTATTCTATTCTATTCTATTCTATTCTATTCTATTCTATTCTATTCTATTCTATTCTATCCTACCCTACCCTACCCTACCCTACCCTACCCTACCCTACCCTACCCTACCCTGTTCTAGTCTAGTCTAGTCTAGTCTAGTCTAGTCTAGTCTAGTCTAGTCTAGTCTAGTCTATCCTATCCTACCCTACCCTACCCTACCCTACCCTACCCTACCCTGTTCTGTTCTGTTCTGTTCTGTCCTGTCCTGTCCTGTCCTGTCCTGTCCGGCTGGACAAATGACCATGGGAAATGTCTTTGGACAATACTGGCTCCTTTGGCTAAGAAACAAACAACTGGACAGGGTTAGGGATAGGGTTAGGGTTTTCTTTACCGTTATTATCAGCAGCCGCATTATGAGCCACACAAATAACACATAATTACAAGGGGCTGGATTTTGCTTGATCTTTGATTGATGAGTTATTACGAAAACCAGAACCAACCCGTCATCCCATCTGAGCCTCAGCAACATTCCCCACCCCCTCTCCCAAACCAGAGATAAGCCCAATTGAATCAGCGGGATGATATGCCTTTGTGAGTAACTGAGCAATCACTCTAAAAGAAAGGAAAAGGAAGAGTGCATGAGCACATGGGGTAAATAATATAGTAAATTTACCTTTTAGTAAGTAGAAGAGACATGGTGGCTCAGTGGCTAAGATGCTGAGCTTGTCGATCGAAAGGTTGGCAGTTCAGCGGTTTGAATCCCTAGTGCTGCATAATGGGGTGAGCTCTTGTGACTTGTCCCAACTTCTGCCAACCTAGCAATTCAAAAGCACGTAAAAAATGCAAGTAGAAAAATAGGGACCACTTTGGTGGGAAGGGAACAGCGTTCCATGCGCCTTTGGCGTTGAATCATGCCGGCCACATGACCACAGAGACGTCTTCGGACAGCGCTGGCTCTTCAGCTTTGAAACAGAGATGAGCACCGCCCCCTAGAGTCAGGAACGACTAGCACATATGTGCGAGGGGAACCTTTACCTTTAAACAGAAGTTAAATCAGTCGTAAATAAAGGTATATAACTGGGCTCAGGCTGAATTCAAAAATGGCTAACACATTTGATCTAAACACACTGGATATTCAGCAGCCAGCGTTATTGATGAAATATGCCATTTGGAATGCTCATGTATGTAAAATGTGTATTTTATCAAGAAGACTTTCAAGAGAGCATGAAATTCACCCCACTCACCCCAAAATGTATTCATTCTGCAACTGCTTCAGAAAAAAAACCTTGCCCGCGAAAATCTGAAAGTATGAAAATCTATTTCATACTTTTTGGGCTATGGGAATAAGGGTATTTTATACTGGTTGAAAAGTTAACAGCGCAGGTTTGAGATCTGAGTACTGCCTGATGAGGTGAGCTCCCATTTCTTGCTCCAGCTCCTGCCAATCTAGCAGTTCAAAAGCATGCAAATGCAAACAGATAAATAGGTACTACTATGATGGGAAGGCAGCAGTATTCCATCTGCCTTGGCATATGTTAATGCCAGTCACATGACCACAGAAGGGTCTTTGGATAACACTGGCTCTCGCGGCTAAGAAACGGAGCTGAGCATCACCCCCTAGAGTCTGCATGTGGCTCTTTCACCCCTCTGCTGCAGCTCCCTGTCACTCAAAATATGTATCACAACCGTCAACGTGTGACACCGCCAGCATGCAATTTATTGAACTTTTCAACCTCTGGTAGGCTAACCATGGATAAATCCAAGACAAGAAAAGTTTCTGAAGAAAACAGAACATTTAATTCAACGACATATGCTAGTTTTGTGGCCGCTCAAGAAATAGTCACAGAAAGGGTTTTGTGGCTCCGGGTGTTTTCTTTTCTGTGGGAAATGGGTCCAAATGGCTCTTTGAGTGTTTAAGGTTGCAGGCACCTGGTACAGGGGAAACCTTTACCTTTATACATAGCATGGTCTCCATGTCAGCCATTTTGTGGCAATGTTCATTGGTCTTTCCAATTGCAAACCTATTTGCTACCTCTGCAAATTTGTTTTGTTCCACCATAAAACAGTCAACTCTGGCAGATAATTTAAGGATGGCTAACCTAGGACTCTTAAGCTTGTTCCAAATGAGAACTATTTATGGGCTCCTCACCAAGAAAAAAGAAAGCCATTTAAATGTTATGATCTGAATTTAGCCTACTTCCATGCCACATAAAATACCACTGAAGGCCTTAGACCACAGTTTACCTCCTTTGTGGATTATAGCCAGTTCTTCCATTACCTGCAAAGATCTATTTTTAAGATCAAGCTTTTAAAAACTCATCTGTCAGGTTGTTAATTTTGGCCTTGCGGTTGTGAAATCAGCAGCGATAGTCTTGCCTTGCTTCAGAGATGGGGGATATTATATTCCCCACCTGTCAAGCACCAAGATCATGGATAAATCCTTGAAGATCAAAATTAACTTCTAAGGCTAATGGTGACAATCTTCCCCACCAAACATCCTGCAGGTGTGAGAGGACCACAATTCTCCTCATCCCCAGTTGGTATATCCCCCTTTCAGTAGAGGGTAGAAAGGACGGGGAGTTTGGTACCAAGCTAGTTGAGCGAAGGCTGTTGTAGAAGACGTCTGGTAAAGTTCAAGTTTAAGCAAACGTTCAGCCAACTTTTCTCAAACATTCATTTCATGTGAAAAGAAAATTCCAACACAGGAAGCAACATAAAAATGCCAGTTTTCCCAAGAATCTTGGATACTTTGAGCCACAGTGGCACAGTGGTTAGAGTGCAGCACTGCAGGCTACTTCTGCTGATCACCAGCTGCCAGCAGTTGGGCAGATCGAATCTCACCAGGCTCAAGGTTGACTCAGCCTTCCATCCTTCCCAGGTCGGTAAAATGAGGACCCAGATTGTTGGGGGCAATAGGCTGATTCTGTAAACTGCTTAGAGAGGGCTGTAAAGCACTGTGAAGCGGTATATAAGTCTAAGTGCTATTCCTTCCCTCCTTCCTTCCTTCCTTCCTTCCTTCCTTCCTTCCTTCCTTCCTTCCTTCCTTCTTTCCTTCCGTCCGTCCGTCCCAGTGGTTACAATGCAGTATTGCAGGCTAATTCTGCTCACATTGCCAGGAGTTTGACTCCCGACTGGCTCAAGGTTGACTCAGCCTTCCATCCTTCCAAGATGAGTAAAAAAAATGAGGACCCAAATTGTTGGCGGCAATATGCTGACTCTGGAAACTACTTAGAGAGGGCTGTAAAGCACTATGAAGTGGTATATAAGTCTAAGTGCTATAGCTATTGCTTTGGAAATACTTCCCAGATCTTCACTAGCAATTTCCCCCAACCATTCTGCTTTTGAGTAGAGTGATCTGAAAAGGTCTCTGTGGATATTCAGTAACTCACAAACAGGAACCCTACTTCATTAGAGAGTTCCAGTTCATGGTAAGGAGTCTATGAGCATTGACCAATATCCAAAGACTTTTAGATCTCTTCAGATCTTCCTACCTAATCCAGGAAGATCCAAAGTCGAAGAGGAGGACTACAAGAAATTCTGTCAAATTGTGCCGACTGGCGACTCCCAGGGGGAGGGCCTTCTCTGTAAGGGCTCCAACCCTTTGGAATGAACTGCCCCCTGATATACGAAACATCCCTAATCTCCGTGCTTTCCGCTGTGCCCTCAAGACCCAGCTGTTCAATCAGGCAGGGCTAAGCATGTTAACTGGGAATGATTAAAATATTATATAATTCTGGGTTTTATTTAATTGGGGCTAAACTTTGCTATAATTTTAATTATCAATTTTATGATGTTTATGTATCTTTTATTTTTTCTTGACCGTACACCGCCTTGA
Source organism: Masticophis lateralis (assembly GCA_030761175.1). Lineage (NCBI taxonomy): Eukaryota > Metazoa > Chordata > Lepidosauria > Squamata > Colubridae > Masticophis > Masticophis lateralis. The sequence goes on along the minus strand of JAUDYJ010000012.1, from coordinate 10,391,998 downwards.
GTCCTGCGGGAGAAAGGCGGTATAGAAATATAATAAATAAATAAATAAATAAATAAGAAAGTTGTCATCTTCTAATCAAGACGGGATTCTTTTGGAAGGAAGGCCCGTTCAACAGATTTCACAACTTCCATTCTCTAGACAAGCCAAACAATTCACTGATGACAATTTTTAATTGCCTTAGAAAGGGCCCTGTGAAATGAGATCACAGTTACACTTTCACAGCTTTCCGTTATCGGAATTTTTTTCTTAAATTCCAGCTTATTTTAAAAGTGAAAAATGTTAAATAAAAATTTAAAAAAAAGAGATAGTTTTTTTAAAAAAGAAAAAAAAATCTACAGGATTGTCCTCAGCGTACGACCACAATTGATTCCCAAATTTATGTTGCTAAGAAAGACATTTTAAAGTGAGTTTTGCTCCCCGTTTTATGACTTTTCTTGCCACATTTGTTAAGTGAATTGCTGCAGTTATTAAATGAGTAACATGGCGATTAAGTGAATTTGGCTTCCTATTGGCTCTGCTTTTCAGAAGGTCGCAAAAGGAGATCAGTGACCCCGGGAGACAGCAACCGTCATAAATATGAACCAGCTGCCAAGCATTCAAATTTAGATCACATGACCATGGGGATGCTGCAACGGTCATGTAAAAAAAGAAACAAAAAAAACCAGCCATAAGTCATTTTTTTTAAAGTGCTGTTGTAACTTTGAATGGTCACTAAATGAACTGTTGCAAGTTTGAGGACTACCTGTGTTAAGATTCAATGCTTGACACACAAACAAATAGGAGCACATCTAATCTTACTTCATCGAAAGAGAAATATCTCCTTTAAGATGGCAGCTATACAACTCAGGCATCCTTAATGACCTGGTTAATAATCCTCAATGACCTGGCTAGGTGACTCAGTGGCTAAGATGCTGAGCTTGTCGATCAGAAAGATCGGCAGTTCGAATCTCTAACATAGGTCTCCCACGTGAGCAGGGCAGAGGTGGGTTCTACATTTTTTTACTACTGGTTCTGTGGGTGTGGCTTGTTTTGTGGGCATGGCTTGGTGTGGGAGGGTAATGTGACTCGGTGGGTGTGGCCAACTTTTTTTTTTTTAACTTTTAAAATCATTTTTTCTACAACCTTAAGAGGTTGCAGAAAACAATGCTTGGAAAAGCCTCTGCCGATCAAGCAACTCAGCTGAGATCATTGGAGGCTTTTCAAAGCATTTTTTTTAACCGCCTCTTCGGGCGAAGAGGTTGTAGAAAAAATCTTTTGAAAAGCCTCTGACGATCCCAGCTGAGCCATGGGATCATCAGAAGCTTTTATTATTATTATTATTATTTTTAAAAGCATTTTTTCAGCCGAAGAGGTTGAAGAAAAAATACTTTTAAAAGTAAAAAAGAAAAAAGCCTCTGATGAGATGGGTGGGGTAAGCGAGCGGCGACTGGGCCGGGGACCGGTTTGGGGCATAGCCAGCTAATGTTATTAGTTCTCGGAACTACTACAAATTTTTACTACCGGTTCTTGCAAACTGGTGTGAATCGGGAGCAACCCCCCACGGGAGCAGGAGGTTGGACTAGATGACCTCCAAGGTCCCTTCCAACTCTGTTATTGTTACTTTCTTGCTTAATTTTATTGCAAAGAAAGTTATGGTTTTTGCTTCTATGGTACAATGTTACATGTACGCAGATTTCAGCTGCAGAAGTTAACCGGCAACAAACTCCTATCAATGGAAGTGTCTCCTTTCTTATTGCAGCTCCATTTCTTCTTGCACAAAGCCCTAATCTCGCATCACATGAACAGAAATAAACAGCTCAGCCTGTCATCTTACTTGAATGCATCCTCTCAGCAAATTGCTGCTTGTCAAACAGAGTTTCACTCAGCAAAAAAAAAAAAAAAAAAAAAAATCACCAAAAAAATCAGAAAAGCAAGGAGCCAATTCCTTTCCTGTCAAAAAAAAGAACAAAGAGTGGAAGGCAATTTTCAGAAGTCCAGAGAGGAAACGCAGAATCAAAGCAACTGATTATCATGCTACAGGACTAGCCCTTCAATAATTTGCCCCAACAGTTCAGCTTTCACTTTTCTGGTTGGTTATTTTTTAAAGGGCTCCAAAAAACGTGGACAGATTTTCAAACCTGCAGCTTCCGAGTTGGAGCTACCAATGTCCCTCAGCTGAGTTTAAGCCGTCTCTCAACCCAACCAGGTTTACCAGATTGCTGAGGTGCGAAGGGGGAAGGGATGTCATTATTGATGCCTTTAAAATGATAGAATAGAGTAACAGTTGGAAGGGACCTCAGAGGTCTTCTAGTCCAACCCCCTGCTTAGGCAGGAAACCCTACACCACTTCAGACAAATGGTTATCCAACATCTTCTTTAAAACTTCCAGTGTTGGAGCGTTCACAACTTCTGGTGGCAAGTTGTTCCGCTGATGAATTGTTTTAACTGTCAGGAAATTTCTCCTTGGTTCTAAGTTGCTTCTCTCCTTGATTAGTTTCCATCCGTTGCTTCTTGTCCTGCCCTCAGGTGCTTTGGAGAATAACTTGACTCCCTCTTCTTTGTGGCAACCCCTGAGATATTGGAACACTGCTATCATGTCTCCCCTAGTCCTTCTGTTCATCAGACTAGACGTACCCAGTTCCTGCAACCGTTCTTCATATGTTTTAGCCTCCAGTCCCCTAATCAATTGTGTTGCTCTTTCTGCACTCTTTCTAGAGTCTCCATATCTTTTTTACATCATGGCGACCAAAATAAATTGTAGTTATTGTAACTGCTTGAAAATAACAGGCGTACCTTTATCCCGACTCATGATTAAGCCATTTTTTAACAGACTTGGTAGATTAAAACAGCTACCGTTCCTATCGACGCCGGCTGGGAAACTAGCAAAGATAAATGCAATTTGAAGTACATTACCTCTTGTCCATGGAGATCCTCAGGTCATGTTTGTCCCAAAGGTACTTTTTCAGGAGGCAACTGGACTTTTCTGGTTACATTACCTCTTAATGTGGTAAGAAGGGGCCACACATATTTCATCCTTGATGCTCTCTGAACTTGTTTTCCTCCAGACGTTTCATTACCTTCACTAGTAACATCATCAGTGCTAGGACTATGATGATATTACCTAGTTAAGGTAATGAAACAGCTGCAGGAAAAGAAGCAAGTTCAGAGAGCACCAAGGATCCCTCATTTCAACCCGGAGCTACAAATATTCCCCTTTATTGGTACCACATATTTCAGTCTTCATGATTTATTCAGCAGCAGTTACTAAATCAATTTTTAGGCTATGAATTAAGTTCACTATAACTGAAATGGAAATATCCAGATGATGCTCCACCCCCACCAAGAGAAAGCCAATTCTAATCTTTGGCCCTATATGAAAGATTAGACTGTGATTAGATTTGTAGAATAAACCATGGTTTATTGAACAAACCATCTGTGGCTTGGCTGGGCTAACAGGCTAAGCCACAAAGCATTGGTTGTAAATCTTTGTGGCAAAGTTCACACAATGCTTCTACACCAAACAAACTGCATTTTAAGCAGGAGTGAAACCCCAGGTTCTGGAGAACCGGTAGTGGAAATTTTGAGCAGTTCGGAGAACCGGTAGCGGAAATTTTGAGTAGTTCAGAGAACTGGTAGTGGAAATTTTGAGCAATTCGGAGAACCGGTAGTGGAAATTTTGAGTAGTTCGGAGAACTGGTAGCAGAAATTTTGAGTAGTTCTGAGAACCGGCAAATACAACCTCTGGCTGGCCCCAGGGTGGGGTGGGAATGGAGATTTTGCTAAATCCTTCCCCCAGGAGTGGGGAGGGAATGGGGATTTTGCACCATTCTTCCCCTGGAGTGGGGTGAGAATGGAGATTTTGCAGTATCCTTCCCCTGCCACGCCCACCAAGCCACGCCCCCAGAACCCAGCAGATTTTAGATTTTTAAAGAAAGATCCATTTCTTGGTATATGGACGATGTCATACAGATCTCCCCCTTGCACAGCTGCCTCTGAGATCTTGCCACTCACACAGCTGTAGCACAGATCACAAGGCCAAGCCCACTTCACTGATCTTGATTAGTTAAAGGCAGGATTTAAAAGCTGCACACAGCCCAGAGTCTCCGTACAGGAATGCAGCCTGGGGAAAGAAGTATACAAACATTACTGATTACATCACCCACATCACATCCAATATTTACAACACAAAAGGTAAAGAAATAAGACTGGATACATTCAAAATGTAGGCTGCTCCTGTTCCAGCAAAAGAAAACAAAATGTTTGGAAACAAGCAGGGGGAGGAAGTTTGAATGGCTCCTTAAAGAAAGAGAGGTTGGATTCCAATTTCTAACCCTTGACGCCAATATTCCTTTGCATTAAATGCCAACAAACTACCTTTCCAATTACTTACCGGCACTTGCCTGGTGGTTATTTTTCAGATCAACACAATCTATTACCCACTTAAAGTGACTGCCAACTCTTTAGTTTTCATATTCCCTATAAAAAAAGGGGGGGGATCAGTTCACGAAGAACTGATCAATGTTCAAGAAAAGATTGGAGAGCCATTTGTCCCAAATGGTATAGGGTCCCCCGTTCGAGCAGGGGGTTGGACTAGAAGACCTCCAAGGTCCTTTCCAATTGCCTGGTGGCCAGAGCCTGGTGGCGCAGCAGCTTAAGTGGTGTTAAAGTAACATCAGCTGCCTGCAATTAGTGCAAGTTCGAATCTCACCAGGCTCAAGGTTGACTCAGCCTTCCATCCTTTCAAGGTAGGTAAAATGAGGACCCAGATTGTGGGGGCAATAAGCTGACTTTGTATAAAAAAGAACACCGCTTGGGGGGTGGGTAGGAGCGAAAGCCCTACTAAGCAGGTATATATAAAAGTATGAAGGCTATTGCTTAACGCATTGTAAGCCGCCCTGAGTCTCCGGAGAAGGGTGGCATATAAATTAAATTTTTTTAAAAAATTTCTTTTAGAATCTAGACACAGCCAGACTTTGTGATATTTGTGGTCGGTCGGTCGGTCGGTCGGTCGGTCGGTCAGTCTATCTATCTATCTATCTATCTATCTATCTATCTATCTATCTATCTATCATCTATCTACAGTATCTATCCATCTATCTATCCATCCGTCCATCCATCCGTCCATCCATCCATCCATCCATCCATCCATCCATCCATCCATCTACACACACTACAAACGTCACAAAATCTGGCTTTACCTTTAGTCTCAAAGCAATGACAAAGTTGCTTGGACCACCCCCACCCCCTTATATATATATATGCTGTGTAACAAGCCATTTCACACAATCAGAAGGAACTATTAGCTTACAAAACTGCAGCATAAAAAAAAAGGATACAATTTTGCAAGGCATTTTTTTTTTTGAAAAGCATGGAACTAAATTATTACAATTGGAAGGATTTTACTATTTACTACCGTGTTTCCCTGAAAATAAGACCCTGTCTTATATATATGTATATTTTTGAACCCTGAAATAAGCGCTTGGTTTTATTGCTATGAGCTCAAAAGCCTGATTGGGCTTATTATCAGGGGATATCTTATTTTGGGGAAAACAGGGTAAGTATCCAATCCATCCACAACACCTCTTTTCAAATAATAACATCCTATTAAAAAAAGAAACATTGTATTTTCCCATTCCTTCTGTGGAAATTCTAAACTCAGTAAAAGAACACACCAAAATCTACTCGAAACACAAGCTCTTTTCAGTAATATTTTATTTATATAGAAATACTTAAAAAAACATGAAGTAGCACCATTACTTAAGTTTTGCCTTTATTATGTAGAACTTTAAATGTCAGAAAAATAAAACTCTTGATACAATTTCAAATCTTGTCTCAGCAAATATAATATTAGTATTTGACCATGAGGTTAAAGGCCCTTTATAAAATAAAATATACTTTGTTTTTAAACTTTGCTCAGTAAAGTACATTTAACATCACCTACATATACAGAAACAAGTGGTAAACAAATGTATTAAAATAGAAATACTAAACTATAGTGGTGCAACAGAATTTTTGTAATTTCCATTGAATTCTATTTATACAAATGTTAGAAAGCATCAACAGTTTCTGTTGACATTTACTTAAACGCTTTGATTTTTTTTTGTAATAATATAGAATAAAATATGCTCCATATCACTGAATAGAAAATATGCTGGGTGAAGCAGATTTAAAAGATTTTTTTTTCTGAACCTATAAAAAAATCTCCAGCCCAACAGAATACTGTCCAAAGTATTACACATTTATGGTTTTGCAGTTCCATTCACAACTGTGTGATAGCAAAATAATACAGTGTTTTTTTTGCCATAAGGCCATACTAAAAATAAAAAAGATTTAACCCAGCTACAAAAAAGTTCACTGAACTTAAATTAAAATACTTGTAAACATCTTTGCAATATGAAATATAATTTTTCAAGTCAAAAAGAATAAAATACTTCAATCTGTATTAATGCAATTTATCTTTTAAAACCTTTAAACATTTTATATATATATATATATATAGATTTAATTATTTATATTTATATATATATATATATGTATGTATAAGAGATATGTTACATTTTCCTTTTTTTTCTTCTTTTTTCTTTGATAAAGCTGCAGTATCAGAAGTTGTTTATTATTATTATAATTATAATTATTATTATTACTTTCACAGGAAAAAAAATTGCCCTTTCAAGGAACATTCAAAGAAAATAATCCATCCATAGATTTATATATCTCAATAGCAATCTAGCAACTACCAACACTTTATGCTAACTGTTTCAAACACCATCATAATCCATATGCATTTCCTACTTTTAAAAGAGTAAGAGAAAGAGAGAGAAAGAGAAAGAGAGAGTATGTTTTGGAAGCTTGGCTGTAAGTGTTAAAACTATTCTATTACTAGAATATCATTCTTCAATATAAATAGCATGCACCAGATGTTAGAAATCTCCCCCTCCAACCCATTCTAGGCTACAGTACCCTCAATGGCATGAGACTGACTCTGTGTATACGTGTGTGTGTGAGTGCATATGTATATGTTCCTTGACTTACAACAGTTCATTGCATGAGTTATGATCATTTTTCACAGTTGCAGCATCCCCAGGGTCATGTGATCAAACTCCAGATGCTTGGGCGACTGCTTCATACTTATGACCGTTGCTCCGTCCCCGGGGGGAGGGGAGGGGGGTCACCTGATCCCCCTTTTGCAACCTTATGACGAGCAAAGTCAACGGGGGAAATCAGATTCACTTAACAACCGGGCTATTAATCAGCTGCAGTGGTTCACTTAATAACTGTGTCAGGAATGGTCGCAGAACGGGTCAAAACTCTCTTCAGGAATATTTCTGTTCATAGCAACAGAAAATGTTGGGCTCAGTTGAGGTCGTAAGTCAAGGACCCCCTGTAAATATACATCCAGGTATACATACATACATATATAAATACGTGTATGTGTGTATATGTATATGTGTGTGTGTGTGTGTGTGTGTGTATTATATATATATATATATATATATATATACATATATATATATATATATATATATATATATATATATATAAAATACACACACACACACACACACATACATATACATATATCAAATTTATATTTTGCTGATTTATAGATCTATAAAATGGTATAGATCTATTTCAAGCTATTTAGTTCTCATCAGCTAGCCATATCCTTACTTGGATATGTGTGTGTGTGTGTGTGTATGTATGTGTATGTATGTATGTATGTATGTGTATGTATGTGTGCGTGTATATATATATATACACACACACACACACACATATACACACATACATATACACACACACACACATACATACATATATATACATATACATATACATACATACATACCATATATATTAAAAATCCCCGGTTTCCCTTTCTGCCACTTTTTTTTTTTTTAAAAAAAGCCCCGTCCTCCTCCTTCTGGGCCCGGGGGAGATCCTGCCTTCCCTGCTCCGATCCTGACCGCTTGGCCGCCGGACGTCCTTTAGGAGAAGATGCGGATGGCCTGAGTGACGGCGCTGTGGCAGACGGGGCACTGGGGCTCGTTCTTCTCGCAGATGCGGTTGGCGCACTCCATGCAGAAGAGGTTGTGGCCGCAGGGCACGAGGGCCGCGATGACCTCGCTCTCGAAGCAAACCGAGCAGTCGCGGCTGCCTTTGCGACGCAGCCCGGACGAGGAGCAGGACGAGCTGGAGGAAGAGCTGGAGGCGGAGGAGGAGGAGGAGGAGGAGGAAGGCGAGCAGTCGGAGGGCAGGCCGGGCAAGTGGCAGCCCAGCCCGTTGGCGTAGAGCGGGTAAGAGCAAGAGGAGGAGGACGACGACGACGAAGAGGAGGAGGAGGAAGACGAAGAGCAGCAGGAAGCGGCGGCGGCGGCTGCAGCCACGGCGGCAACTAAGAAGCGGCCGCCCGGATCGCTGCGCACCCGACGGGCCAAAGGGTGCTGCTCGCTGGCTGCCAGCGACCCGCCTCCCGGACCGGAGTGCAGGGGCGGGGAGAGGCGCGTCGGAGGCGGAGCCTGCGGAACTCCCCGCCTCTGCCCGCCGCTCACAAACAAGGCCAGGTTGGCGGCGGGAGCCGCGGCCGAGCCGGGAAAGGCGGCTGAGGAAGCCAAGCTGGGGCCGGGGCTGCGCTCGTACTGCGACCACATCAGCTGCGGGGGAGGAGCCGGCGCCAGGTCGAAGCCCGGCGGGGACTCAAAAGCTGGCAGCTCGGCGGGGCAGCCGTCGGGCGAAGCCAGCCCTTCCGAAGGGGTCCCGTAGACGCCGTAGCCGTTGCTGGGGGCGCCGTTGGACGGGAAGCCCAAAGAAGCCGGGCTGGGCGGGCTGTAATCTGCCAAGCGGCCGTTGTTGGTGCTCCCGCCGCCGCCGAAGTAGGAGTCGGTGGAAGCGCTGCCCAGCGAGCTGGAGCTGTCGTTGCGGTAGCTGCAGAAAGGCTTGCGGGCCGGCGTCGGGGTGATGCTGCTGGAGGAAGAGGAGGAAGAAGAGGCGGAGGAGGAAGAGGAGGAGGAGGAAGGAGGGGGAGGGGGCGGAGGAGGAGGAGGAGGAGGGGGCGGCGTGGGCTTGCTCCAGAGGCTGCCGGCGCCCCCTCCGCCCAGCTCGAAGCCCACGTCGGTGCCGTTGGCGTGGAAATCGTTCTCGTCGATCAATTCGATCAAGCCGCCAGTCCTCATGGCGATGTGAGCTTCGATTTCCTCCCGGGCGCGGTCCACGTTCTCCGGCATGCCGGTGACTTCGAAAACCGGCTCTTTGTCCCGGCTGGGCGTGACGATGTAGGTGTGGGTTTGCTGCTGGATGCGCTTAATAGTGGCTCCCTTGGGTCCCACCACCAGACCGACCACCCGGTAAGGTACCCGCACTTGGATGGTGGTTTGGCCGGGCAGGTTAGGCGGGCTGGGCACCGAGCCGTTCAAAACGGTGTTTTTGTTGCGGGAGGCGCGGATCATGGAGAAATGTTCCGCCGCCGAGATGATCTCCCGCCGAGCCATGGCTACATCTTCCTTCCTGCCCGTGACCACGAAGAGAGGCTCCTCGCCCCGCACCGGCGTCTTGATGTAGGTGTTGGTTTTGGCCCGCAGCGCTTTGATTTTGCAACCTGAAGAGAGGAGAGGATGGCAGGGGAGGGGAGGGGGAGGAGGAGGAGGGGGGGAGGACGGAGTTGGAAAAGGGGAGGGGAGACAAGAGCCGGTTACACCTCCATCTCTCGGGGGCAACGCGCGGGAGAGGGAACGGCGGTGCAACCTGTCAGCCGGCCAAGCTATTGTCTCTCCGATTCCCCCCCCTTCCCACACCCCGAGTGACACAAGAGTCCCCAACAACGAGGGGGGGGGGGAGAGAAAAAAATCAGCCCCAGATACACACGCCCCTCTCTCTCCGCCTGGCCGCTGCCATTAATTCCCATTGGTCACCAATGAGCGCTTGGGCGAAAAGGAAAAAAAGAAAAGAAATCACCAACAAGGCGAAAGACCCCCACCCCCACTCCCAGCTCCATCTCTTCCCCAGCAACGCCGAGCCCGCAAAACCGGTCCGCGGACGGTCCCGAACGTAGCGAGCTCAAGCACGCGTTAACACAACCCTAACGCCCCTCCCCTCCCCAAAAAACCCCGAAGAAACAAACAAACAAAATGCGGAGAGACGCATCCGCTGGTGTGCCCCTCTTTTATAGGCATAAGGAGTAGGGGACCCCCAAAACTCCTTTGCAGGGATCCCATTGGGGTATAATGCGGATGCCTTTCCGAGCCCCGCGGTCCCATCCCGGTTGCTCCGCCAGGGAAAACACCCCTGCGTGTCCAAGAGCCGAAGAACAATAATAGCAGCCCACGAGCTGGGTGGAGCGTCCCGTTTCTCTCTCTTCCTCTCCCCCCCCCCCCGCACCCCTTTCCGTGCAATTGATTTTTTTTTAAAGAGCCGAAGACGCACATCTGGCTGCCAATTGCCTCCGCCACATTTCTGCACTTTTCTTTGTCTTAAGCCGCGGGAAGGGGGGCGTTGCGAATCGGCGCCCAGGTGGATGCCCACCAAGTCGAGCCTTCCTTCCCTCCCTCCTACCCTCCTTCCTTCCCTCCTTTCCTTCCTTCCTTCCTTCCCTACATCCATCAATCCATCCTTTCTTCCTTTCTTTTTTGCCACGGGGGAAAAGCTCCCCTCTCGAACCCACCCTCGGCCAAATCCAGCCACCTGGGAAGAGGCGGATGGCGGTGGAAGACTTGCAGCTAAACTCTCCCCGTTTCCTTCCTTCCCTCCACACCCTACCCACGGATGCACGGACGGACGGACGGACCCCCACCCACCCACCCACCCCACAACCCCAAGAAAGAAAGCGATCAGCGCAGCCCACCTTGCCTGCCCACGATCTCGGCGACGTGTTCCGAGCTTGGCACGGGGACGCATTCGGTCATGTTCACGCTCTTTTTGCGCGGCTCGTAAAGGGAGCCCGTCTCGTCGCTGTCAAAGCCGAGGAGGGAGAGTTGATCCAAGGCGATCTGAAGAGCTCTTTGGTCATCCAGGGTCTCTCCTCCGCCGCCGCCGCCGCCGCCGCCGCCGCTCCCATGCCGCTCCATGTCCGCAAACAACGAACTGGGCATAGTCCCGGTTGAATGGACGGGATCGCGCCCTCCTCTGCTTTTCCCTTCTGCTCTCGAACCGGGGGCGCGGGGGGGGGAGGAGGAGGCGGAAAAGAAGCAACCCCCCCCCTCCAAAAAAAAAAATTTCAGACACAAAGGAAGAAGAGAAGAAGGCAGCTGGCCAGTTCAGCAGCGGCGGCGGCAAGCACGGAAAGCAACCGGCGGCGCCCGAGCGCTTGCTTTGGATAGCAAATCCTGGACGCTGGTTTAAGATTGCGAAGCAGCCTCCCCGAAATCTCCGCTTGTTGGTTTTTTTTTTTCCTTTCTTTCTCTCTCTCGCTCTCTCTCTTTTCTTCCCCCTCCCCGACTGTAGTTTCCTTGTGCCTCCCAAAATATCGCCTCCTTTTTCTCCCCCCCCAAATGCAATCCGGTTTATAAGACGCTTTCCAAGAAAAAAACACCACCACCCCCCGTGCGATTTCCCCCCCAAGCTTTTTTCCCCCCTTCCTCCTGGCCAGCCGGGGGTGGGGGGTGGGTGGGGGTGGCGTGCAGAGAATGGAGGGAAGCGCAGCGCTGCTTTCTTCCTCCCCCCCTTGAGTTCTTTCGCTGGCCACAATGCCAGGCGATGGCACCGTTTCTTTAAGGGGCCCCTCCCAGCCTCCACTCAGCGATTTTCTTTCTCTCCCCCCACCCCACACTCCTCCTTCTCCTCCCCCTCCTCCTTTCTCTCTCCTCCTCTTCCTCCTCCTTTCTTCTGTCTGAGCCTCTGCTGCAGCCAGACAACGTGGGGAGGGGAAAAAAAGAGGAGGGGGAGGCAGGGGGGGAAGGGAAAAAATCAGAGCCGCCGCAGCGTAAGCGTCCCACAGCCGATAAAGGGGGGGGGGACGACGACAGGAGGGGGGGGCGGGGAGAGACGGAGTGCGCCCGCGCAAGCCATCACCGCTCCGCCGAGCCATTGGCGGAAGCCAGAACTGAAGGGGCGGGCGCCCAAGCCGGCCGCCCCGCCCCGCCCCTGGGAGAAAAAGCTACTCTTCTTTGTTGTCTAAATTCGGACGAAAACGGGGCGTCGGAGAGCGGTTCCTGCCGTTTTTATGGCACTCGGGGCATCAGTCGTACCGGTTTTGCGCGGCGCAGGGAGAGGGAGGGGCACGGCCCTTCCCCGCTCCCCCAAAGTGGACGAACGGGGAAGGGTTGAGCCCCGTTGCCTACCCTAAAAAAAAAACTCCCTTCTCAAACCGCCACGGTGTTTCTGCCCCCCCCCAAACGGGGGTAGGGGTTGGGGGGGGGGAACACGGCGTGCCAATATGCAGCAGCAGCAAAAGAAGGCAAACCACGGACGCCTCTCCCGCCGTGGGACAAAGCGGGGGTTGCGTTTTGAAAAGTCGGGGGGGGAGGGGGCAATTCGTGGGAGAGGAAGAAGGGGGGGGGGCGCGTCCCGAGCCAGGTGTCAAAAGTGCCGCGTGCGGGGAAAGGTGACAAGCGCTGCTGACTCTTTGCAAGCAAGGCTGGGAAGGGGAAGGGGAGCTCTGGGCGCTGGGCACCTTTCAAACCTCTTGGTTACGCGCTTTGAGGATCGTTCCCCTCAGCCCCTTCGGGGGATGTGGGTGGAGGAGAGAATTGGTGGGATCATCGCGTCTTCCTTTCTGCGCTAGGCTCCCGGGGAGGGACGGTGGGTGGGAGAATTGGCCAAGGGTTCCAGGTCAGAGGGGTGTGGTGTCCCTTCTGAAGCAGACACGCCTTCTTCCTTTTCATTCTTTCATCCGCTCTTTTGTAAAACAACAACAATAACAACAAAACCCACTAACAACAAGGCTTTCGGCTGCAGTGCCATCCAACACCAGGCTTGGGCACGCAAGCACGCGCCTCTGTTGTCCGTCCTGGGTCGTTTCTCACCTCTCCGTTCGCTGCACGCGTAACGCGCGGCTCGCCAAAAAGGAGAAGCCGAGAGGCGCTTGGCCACGCGCTAAAAAAGCCACCTTCTCCGTTTGGCGAAGGGAGCCTATCTTTAAAACCAACCAACCAACCCAAACCGCCTGCCCACGATTTACAGCAACTGCAGAGGCGCACGCCATTCCTCCGCAAGCAGCAGCAGCATTGCCAGTGGGCAAAGATGCCAACAGAGAGAAGGACAAAGGGGATTTGCAAGAAGCCATACCCTAACTGGGAAAGGCTTCCTTATTGGCATCGAACCGCCAGCCCCTGATCTGAGTCCGAAAGGCGTTTGCCCCCCCCCCCCCAATCCCCTCCCCTGACTTGCTGTCGTCCCTCTCCCCCCCTCCTCCCCCTCCCAGCCTTCCCACTGCCACTAACTTTGGACATGCGTGCTTTCGCATCGCATCTCGTGCAGTTGGAAAGGGGGTTACGCACGGGGCTGGAAGGATTGCGCGCTCCTTCCCATTCAAGTCGAAGGCTCGCTCCATCCATCCATCCATCCCCCCCCCTCCCCATCCAGCCACCCCCAGGGAGGCGTGGCATCTTCCTCCGGTCGAAGGGAGAGGGGGGGAGGTGTCGCTCCGCCTCTGGGAGCCACGTGCACTTTGGGCTGGGGGGGCGGAGAGGAGGTGGAGGAGGAGCCTCCAGACAGAGGGAAAAAAGGGGGGGCGGGCCTTTGGAGACGCTTTATAATTCGGCGAAGACAAAGAAGTCGATGGGCGGGGAGCGGTTGCCCAGTGTTGTTGGTTTTATATTTTATTTTATTTTATTTTTTATTTTATTTTATTTGCGGTACCTTGGCGATTGCACGCCTTTTCTTGCTCCGCTTTTCGTGGGCGAGGGGATTCCTTGCGGGGTCTGCAAAACAAAAGCCACGCGCCCGATTGGAGAGAGAACCAGACTGCTAAGCGAACTCTTTAGAGTCGTTTGCGGAAAGAAAGCAGCAGCCGGAGGAAGAACGGAGGTGCTTCCTTTGCAGAAGAGGACGGAGCCTCAAGCAACAACACAACGCCGGATTTGCCACCGGGGAAGTAGGGGGTGGGGAGCAGAGAGCAAAAGCATCAGTCAATAGAAGAAAATCTTTGTCGCTCAAGGGTGGAGCTGTGGGGATCCTTGGTGCTCTCTGAACTTGGGAGGGGGGGGGGCTTTGTTAAAGACGTCTCATTGACCCGACTAGGTAACAGCATCAGTGCCAGTGTTAATGTGCAACTTGCTAAGAAGGTGCTTCCTCTCTGCTGCCTCACCGGCTGATCAGAAGGAAGGAGAATGACTGTGACCAGGGGGAGCTGATTGTCTTGATCAGAGGTCTTCAAACTTGGCAGCTTTAAGACTTGTGAATGTCAACTCCCAGAATTCTCCAGCCAGCATAGCTGGCTAGAGAATTCTGGGAGCTGCAGTCCACAAGTCTTAAAGCTGCCAAGTTTGGGGACCCCGGCTCTCGGATCATCTCACACTCTTTGGGCATTTCCTTCAGCCTAACTCACCTCACAGGGTTGTTGTACAGAAAATAGGAGGAGGAAGGTGTGTTTGCACATCTTCCCTGCCTTGTTTGTAAAAGTAACGAAGGCAGGGAAGAGATAAAATAACACATAGTGAAAGAAGGTTAACTAATATGTGCTTCTCGGAACCACAGTTTTTCCAGACGAACATTAAAAACAGTGGGTTTGCTGCAGGGGTGAAATGCTCCCGGTTTGGACCGGATCACCCAATCCAGTAGCAATGGCGGCGGGTAGTTCAGAGAACCGGTAGCAAAAATCTCCCCCCCCCACATGTCCAGCTGAGCCACGCAATCATCAGAGGCTTTTTTTTTACTTTTAAAAGCATTTTTTCTAAAACCGCTTTGGGCGAAAAAAATGCTTTTAAAAGTTAAAAAAAAAAGTTGGCTATGCCCCTTAGTCACATTTTTTTTTTTTAATTTGATTTATATGCCGCCCTTCTCCGGAGACTCAGGGCGGCTTACAATGCATTAAGCAATAGCCTTCATACTTTTGTATATTTATACAAAGTCAGCTTATTGCCCCCACAAACTGGGTCCTCAATTTACCCACCTTAGAAAGGATGGAAGGCTGAGTCGACCTTGAGCCTGGCTAGGATTGAACTCAGAGAAATTACAGGCAGCTGGTGTTAATTGCTGCCTTTAGTAGGAGGCATTAGCCCCCTACGCTACACAGGCTCCTATACATTACCTCCCACAAGCCACACCCACAGAACCAGTAGTAACAAATTTTACATTTCACCACTGGTTTGCTGTAGAATGAAAAAGCACCATTCATCCATCTAATAATTATAAAGGTTTCCCTTTATAATTCCTTTTATAAAAGGTTTCCCTTTATAAAGTCGTGTCCAACTTTAGAGGTTGGTGCCCATCTCCCATTTCCTACCCAAGGGAGTCAGAATTGCCAGAAGAATTTCTATGGTAATGTGGCCTGGCATGACTACATGCCAAGGCGCACCGGATCTTCCGACCGAAGTGGTACCTATTTATCTACTCACGCTTGCATGCTTTCGAACTGCTAGATGGGCGGGAGCTCACCCCATCGCGCAACGCTCAGATCTCAAACTTCGGCTGTCAATTTGCCAGCTGACAAGTTGTCAGCATCCTTGACCAGTGAGCCATTGCGCCCCCAATAATCATCATAAGACTCCACTAACGATAACAATAACAATCATCACATCATCACATCATCATTATCATCATCATGATGTTATCTCCTATTCAGACATACATTTCAAGTCCTAAAAGAAAACTTCAGGTGCTCTGCTGCTTCCTACCACAGATTAATTGGAGTCTACATATAAGCCGTCATGGCGAACCTATGGCACACATGCCACAAATGGCATGTGGTGCCATATCTGTGGGCACGCGAGCTGTTGCCTTAGCTCAACATTGCCTGCCCTCCCCTCCCCTCCCAGGAGTCTCCACTCAGCCTGTTTTGGATGCCAGGTAAGTACGGGGCTCATGCGGAAGTTCTGGGAGGGCGTTTTTGGCCTCCAGAGGGCCTCCGGGTGGGTGGGGGAGGCCGTTTTTGCCCTCCCCAGGCTCCAAGAAAGCTTCTGGAGCCTGGGGAGGGCAAAAACCGAGCCTGCCGGGCCCACTGGAAGTTGGGAAACAGGCCATTTCCAGCCTCTGAAGGGCCTCCAGGGGGCAGGGGAGGCTGTTTTTGCTCTCCTCTGGCTCCAAGAAAGCCTCTGGAGCCTGGGGAGGGTGAAAAAGGGGGACTACCAGAAGTCTGGAAATGGGCTTCACGGAGGCCTGCTAGGCCCATAACAGAGCGTAGGGGGGGTCACGCACACATGCACAGGGGGGTGGACACGGGGGGGCATTGAATTATGGGTGTGGGCACATACGTGCGCGACCCCTTTGCGCTCTCCCTACTTTTGGCACCCGATGACAAAAAGGTTAGCCATCACTGACATATAGGAATGATAAAAGGCCTTAGCAGCCCTGAAAGCCTGGCTTATTTTTATAAATATAACCACTTTTATCATGTAGATGCCTTTTTAAATGGATATATTTTCCGTATTATCCTTCTTTGGGGACAGTAGTTTCCCCTCTCCCCCAGTTAGGAGGATTGAGGGAGTGGGAGGAATGGAATGTGTTTTTCCTGTATCGCCCAGTCAATTTTCCAGCTTCTTTCACACATTTTCCTGAAACCGACTTTTGAAAAGCTAATTGTGTACTTGCTACGCATTCATAATCAAGCACATCACTTAAAAGACTTTGATTGGTTGCTTTTCCTTTTGGGAGCCCACCGTTTCTCTCTTTGCTATAAAGTGGGTTATAATCTAACCAAAGTTAAGCTCTCTTAATCCTATTGTTTTCCAAGGCAAGGACTTGAGATATGTTTATTTTAACTCCTCCATTTAAGCTAAGGAGCCATAAATACACCTAATGGCTGTGAACCACTGCATATATAGTCAATTAAACCAATTTTCTGGGAGTTTCTGACATACTGAACTGTAAATGGACCACACAGGCTGAGTTTGCATAGGACACTAGGCTAAAGTGTGCATGGCTAATCTGTAGATTAGAGCTGTGCAAATAAAAGTCAGTATTGCCCTTTGTTCTATGTATAATACTAATTTTGGGCTAGAGAATTCCAGGTGACTGCTAGGTATCCAGAAAGAACTGGAGAATATTATTTGCTGCTATTTGGTGTGTGTCTGGATTTCTGAATCCCAAATTGGTTGCCATTCTAAAGTCAAGACAAACTCCTGGAGATGCTGTGGACAAATACATGCACTTTTTGTTTCCATTATAGCAGTGCCCTCCCCAAACCTTTTGGGCACCGGGGACTGTTTCCGTGGAGACCGTTTTTTCCATGGACTGGGGTGGGGGGGAAGCTGGGTTTCACGCAATGCCTGAACAGATCAGTTTTTGCTTCCAGTTTCTGTGCTGGTCTGTAGACCAGGGTTTTGGGACTCCTGCATTATCCAACAGGTTCTGACAGGTTCTGGAGAACCGATAGCAGAAATTTTGAGTAGTTTGGAGAACCGGCAAATACTAACTCTGGCTGGCCCCAGAGTGAGGTGGGAATGGAGATTTTGCAATATCCTCCCCCCCAGGAGGGGAGGGAATGGATATTTTGCAGTATCCTTCCCCTGGCATGGGGAGGGAATGGATATTTTGCAGTATCCTTCCCCTGGCATGAGGTGGGAATGGAGATTTTGCAATATCCTTCCCCTGCCACGCCCACCAAGCCACGCCCACAGAACCGGTAGGGGAAAAAAATTGGGATTTCACCCCTGACCCAATTCAAGCAACTGTTATGTTTTAGCCTCTGGTCCCCTTAATCGTCTTTGTATGACGATTGTATAAAAATAGGTTGATCCTATTTTTGATCTAATCATGAGTTAATGAGACTTTTGAAGCTGTAAGATCAACCCATGGAAGAGAAGTTGCCTTCGGAGGTTGTGGGAGCTTCATCACTTGAGGCTTTCAAGAAAAGATTGGACTGCCATCTCTCAGAAATGATGTAGGGCCAGGATGGTGGCACATAGAACCGTATCAGTGGGCACGCGAGCACAGCTCCACCAGCTGATTTTCGGGCCTTCCAGGTCCACTGGAAGTTGGCAAACGGGTCATTCCCAGCCTCCGGAGGGCCTCTGGGGGATGGGGAAGGCCGTTTTCGCCCTCCCCTAGAAAGGCTCTGGAGCCTGGGGAGGGCAAAAAATGGGCTTACCGGGCCCATCGTGTGCCAAATGTGGCAGGAGCACGGGGGGTCGCATATGGATGTGGGCACGCACGCTTGTAACCACCCTGCAATCCCCCGACGTTTGGCACGCGATGGCAAAAAGGTTAGCCATCACTGGTGTAGGGTCTACTGCTCGAGCGGGAGGTTGGACTAGATGACCAATAAGGTCCCTTCCAAGTCTGTTAATCTGTTAAAAAAAGATCCTGCACATCTGAAACACTTGTGAATCACTTGCAAAGCATAAACAGCACTCCACTAGCAATACAGCCTTCGTCCATACCACCCAAGAGTCAAAAATTGGCCAACTTCATTTCCCAGTAAGGGTTTGCCTGGACTCCGTTTTTCTTTGAAGGTATCTTCTAGTGGAATCAAAGTCCAATTTTGGGCCATTTGAAAGACGGAAGAAGTAATGGATGGAAACGTATCCAAGAGAAATCCAACCTAGAATTAAGGAGAAATTTTCTGATAGTGGGACTAATTAAACAGTGGAACATCTTGCCTCTAGAAGTTGTGGGTCCTCCATCACTGGAGATTTTTTTAAGAAGGAACTGGACAGCAATTTGTCTTATAGGATATCCTGCTCAGATACGGGTTGGACTAGAAGTCCTCCGAGATCCCTTCCAACTCTCTTATTCCGTGTCCTGTATCCCATTGTGAAAAGAAAGTGGATTTAATTTGGAAACTGCCGCTCTAGAATTAGACATTCTTAGACACTCAGGGAGCCTGAGTGGCGTAGGAGGCTAATGCCTCCTACTAAGGCAGCATTCAACATCCACCTGCCTGCAATTACTGCGAGTTCAATTCTCACCAGGCCCAAGGTCAATTCAGCCTTCCATCCTTTCTAAGGTGGGAAATTGAGGACTCAGTTTGTGGAGGTAATAAGCTGACTTTGTATAAAATATACAAAAGTATGAAGGCTATTGTTTAACGCATTGTAAGCCGCCCTGAGTCTCCGGAGAAGGGCGGCATATAAATCAAATAAAAAAAACAACAACATTCTTTTCAGCAGAATGTAGGTTAGTCTATCATAGTTTTCTCCACAATCAGATCGATACTGTCTACATATATCTATATTTCATTTGTTTCTAGAGCTATGCATTTGCATGGTATAATTTTTATGGCAGCCTGTGACGATCGGCTATCAAAGCCACTATAAAGTGAAGCTTCCCCTTGCGCATGGGTGCTAGTCATTCCCGACTCTAGGGGGCGGTGCTCATCTCCATTTCAAAGCCGAAGAGCCAGCGCTGTCCGAAGACGTCTCCGTGGTCATGTGGCCCAAAAGTGCACGGAACGCTGTTCCCTTCCCACCAAAAGTGGTCCCTATTTTTCTACTTGCACTGTTTACCTGCTTTCGAACAGCTAGGTTGGCAGAAGCTGGGTCAAGTAACAGGAGCTCACCCCATTACGCGGCACTAGGGATTCGAACCGCTGAACTGCCGACCTTTCGATCGACAAGCTCAGCGTCTTAGCCACTGAGCCACCTCATCCCTAAAAACCAGTATGGGTGGTGGCAAAAAAAGTCACCAGGATTGGCTTACAGCTCCGTTTTTGGTGAGAAAAAGCACTATTGAAGGAGATTTTGTGTATGTCCAGAATGTATCCTATGTGCGTGTCTATGCGTGCATCCACCATGGCAACATGAGGACAACCCACATACTACCCTGAAACTAGGACAAGATGGCAACGAGCAACAGTGTACCAACAGGCTTTTTACGTGTGGTGATCTTTCTCTTCGGTTTGTTGCCTGGCAGAAAGTCGAACAGACCGCTCAGCATGCAATACAAACAGGAACAGATTTCACATGATCTCGGGGCTTCAAATGAAAAGCCAGAAATAAATTATAATGCTGAGTGTGTTACTGGAAACGTAGGCCCCAATTATGGTTAGGTCACATGAAGAAATGTTGGTTTTTTTCCCCTCCCGCCCCTCACCTTGTAGCACAGGGGTCAAGGAAAAATTTTCAAGTAAGGCAGAATTAAATCTCCCTTTTACACAGTGGCATCCAGCTTCAGGCAGGCACGGCCGTCTAAAATTTATAAATAGGCTCGGGATTATGTCACAGGTTTGTTTCCTTTCTGGTTCCTGCCCTTTGAGACATCGACTTCCTTTGGTTTCCAACACAGGATGGCAAGATAGAACCAGTTGCCACCAGTGTAACCACACCTTCCATGTTGCCCACCAAATCTCCAGGCCCAATCCACCCTTCTTTTCTGCAAAATAATAAGTAAAACGAGGAGTTGGCAGAGGCAAAGCAAGCGGTGGCTCAGTGGCTAAGATGCTCAGCTTGTCGATCGAAAGGTCGGCAATTCAGCGGTTCGAATCCCTAGTGCTGCGTAAATGGGGTGAGCTCCCATGACTTGTCCCAGCTTCTGCCAACCTAGCAGTTCGAAAGCAGGTAAAAAATGCAAGTAGAAAAATAGGGACCACCTCTGATGGGAAGGTAACAGGGTTCTGTGCGCCTTTGGCATTTAGTCATGCTGGCCACATGACCACGGAGACGTCTTCGGACAGCGCTGGCTCTTTGGCTTTGAAATGGACATGAGCACTGCCCCCTTGAATCGGGGACGACTAGCACATATGTGCGAGGGGAACCTTTACCTTTAATGCAAGGCTGCTTCTTATACCTAGGCACACCACTTTTAGACTGCCAAAACCAGCAAACCAACCAACCAAACAGAAAGACCCCTGCATGACAGCAAAGAAAAACCTGTCCTGCTCCCATTTTAGTGGCTGTCCAAAGTGGTGCATCCCAAATCTAACGTGCATAATTTAGCATCTCCTGAGCATCTCCAAATAACGGCTCTGGGAACCAGTACTCATAGAAGACCAAAAAATACAAATAAAAATAACAAGACTTTTGCAGGCCAGTGCTTCATTTTGAAAAATGCCTATCTGCCCAGGTAGGGCATCCTAGGGACTAAAAGAGATGGGAGGATATTTTCACCACCAGCATTATTTCTACACCCCACTTCCTGCTCTGAGGAGTTTTCAAGGCAGCTTGCAAAATTTAAAACTGTTTAACACAGACAGTAAAATAAATTTGCTTGGTTGGCCCAGTATGTTTCTGAGGAAGTCAGTCCTCGCTGGCAAGCCTTTTGTGGAACTGTGCATTAGTATGGTTTACAGATTAACAGAGTTGGAAGGGATCTTGTAGGTCATCTAGTCCAACCCCACCCCACCCAAGCAGGAGACCCTACACCATTTCTGACAGATGGCAGTCCAGTCTCTTCTTGAAAGCCTCCAGTGATGAAGCTCCCACAACTTCCAACGGCAACTTCTGTTCCATTGGTTGATTGTTCTCACTGTCCTTATATCCAGGTTGAATCTCTCCTTGTTCAGTTTCCATCCATTATTCCTTGTTTGGCCTTCAGGTGCTTTGGAAAATAGCTTGACCCCCTCTTCTCGGTGGCAGCCCCTCAAATATTGGAAGACTGCTATCCTGTCTCCTCTGGTCCTTCTCTTCACTAGACTAGCCATGCCCAGTTCCTGCAACCGTTCTTCATATGTTTTAGTCTCCAGCCCCCTAATCATGTTGATTGCTCTCCTCTGCATCTTTTTAGAGTCTCAACATCTTTTTTATAGTGTGGTGACCAAAACTGAATACAGTATTCCAGGTGTCGTCTTGCTAAAGATTTATAAACCAATACTAATACTTCAAGTGATTTTGATTCTATGTCACTGATTATACAATGAGTCTCCAGTCCCCTAATCACCTTCGTTGCTCTTCTCTGCACTTTTGTGGTCATTCTAAACTGACAGCTTGTTCATGGCACATGGAACAATTTTTAATCAGAGCAAGTCATAAAATTCCTATAAAAGTCCAGAATGCTGGGAATAGTGAAAGGAATGAGAAGGAGAGGATGGCCAGCGGAGAGGTGGATGGACTCAGTTACAGTAATGAGGGAGACATTATTGGAAGATCTGAAAAGACCGCATTAGGGACAGATCATCATTAAGAAGATCGGTCATCTGTCTAGATAAGAATTGACATGATTTTATGGAATCAATCGATCAGTCAATTCCCAACATTGTGGATTTTAGTTCCCTGCTGTCATTGCCAATAGAGCAAATCTCTATTCCAGAAGTTGCAATCCAAAAGCAACCAAGAATCCCAATTTTTTTTTTATCCCTGCTCTTATTTTAACCGGGCAAAATTTCCTCTCTAGTATCTGATAATTTGGATTTTTAATTGTAAACTTCTTCTGCCAAAGACAATCAAATAGGATTTCTTCCTTCCTTCCTTCTTCTCCCTCTTTTCCTTCCTTCCTTCCTTTCCTTCTCTTTTAGTACAGAAATTGACAGAGATTTTCCAAGTGCAAAATGAAATAATCCACCACTGTTTCACAATATAAAACGGTGATAGCAGAGAACGGAGGAGTGGCATTTGAATGTCAGCACATTTACATTCTTCCTAGATTGCATGGAATTCACTCTCTTAAATGAAAGAATCATTTTCCATTTCTCCCAACACCTTCACTTTACATCTCTTGCTTTTAGAGGTTTCCATCCTAAGGTTTATAAATATATGAATAGATAGTAAAAAAAAACAAAAAACCCATCAGAAGTCTCCTAAAAAGGGGGCTCAGCTCCTGGTGCCTTCATGGCTAATAATGTCTACATGGTTTCTTGAATCATGGGTTTATTTGTTTGTTTGTTTGTTTGTTTGTTCAATTTATATGCCACCCTTTTCCGGAGACTCAGGGCGGCTAAGCAGTGTTCTTTTTTATACAAAGTCAACTTATTGTTCCCACAATCCGGATCCTCATTTTACATAACCTCGAAAGGATGGAAGGCTGAGTCAACCTTGAGCCTGGTTAGAATTGAACTCGCAGTAATTGCAGGCAGCTGGCAGCTAAGTGCTACTTTAACAGCAGTTTAGTCCGCTGCTCCACCAAGACTCCTTGGTTGCTGCCGTTTTCCTCCAGGATTTAACTTCCCAATTAGTTCACCGCCCTGGGAATGTACTAGTTCAATATCTCCTCCAAATGCTGGTAAGAGTCAATCCTGGTTAGCTTTTTCAAGATAGCCAAAGTCAGCCATCTTGGAGGCTACTGCAAATGGTACCAGCACCAAGTCTTTCTGTTAGACTAACCCAGGAGTGGGGTTCAAAAATTTTAGCAAGGGGTTCTCTGCCTGGTGGGTGGGTGGGTGGGTGTGGCCATGGTGGGCGTGGCCTAGTTGACCTCCTGCACCATGGTAGGGGAGGGGGCGTTTTTGCCCTCCCCAGACTCCAGAGGCTTTTCTCGAGCCTCCAGGAGGGCGAAAACAGCCTCCCCAGGCTTCAGAGGCCCTCTCGAGGCCAGAAACGTAGGCCCATTTTTCGCCTCCCCAAGCCTCTGTGCACGCCCTTCACTTACCTGCATCCCAACAGGCCACATGGGGACTCCAGGGAGGGGAGAGGCGGGGTGGGCAGGCCAGCCAGGAGTGGGATTTGGGGGTTCTCTGAACTGCAGAGAATCTTAGTTAGAGGTTTTCCCAAACCTTTGCGAGCCCCCAGCAGCCCCACCCCTGGACTAAACCTCTTCTTAGGAGGCTGTTTTGAGTGTGTGTGTTTTCTGCAAAACATAAACCAAAATGCCCAATCTGTTTTGTCACTGCCTCCCCACTTGTTAAGGAATGGACCTTGGAGGCATTGCCCACAATGTTTATAGAAAGAGGGAAGCAGTTGTGCCATGTTAACTGGAAATCGCCCCTTCGAACAGCTGCATCCATCTACGCTCCTTAAATCTGCCAAGCTTTGCTTTCTTAAGCAATGCCTCTCCTCCTTTCTTTTCTTTTGTTTACAAAGCATTTTGGCTGGGTTGGGAAATGCTTTTCATTCTGTGGGCACAGAGATGTCTCTGGGATTAAAAGTGGATGATATCTTTCTTTCTACGGGTAGATGTTGGTTCTGTGCCATCTTTTTTTTTGTTGTTGTTGTTGTTGTTGTTCTATGAACTCCAATCATAGGCTCCATCTCGTTCCATGATCCATACAATGGTCAATGATTATAGGATGAGGGGGAAGAACGAGGGCCTCTTTCTGACTTGTGGACTTCAACTCCCAGAATTCACCTTTGGCCCCTTTATGATTTGTGGACTTCAACTCCCAGAATTCCTGAGCCATCATAACCATTGACCGATATATGGATCATATATGGATCATGGAGCAAAAGATGGGCCCAACTCTGGCAGTTGAAATCCCCAAGTCATAAAAAGTCATACAAAGGCCATAGTTTTCCACTCCTGGTATAGGATCTTCTGCATGAGCAAAGGGTTGGAATAGATGACCTCCAAGATCCCTTCCAACTCTGCTATTCTATTATAATGTGGTTTCCTCAATATGGGGTTCTTGCCATCTATTGATCTAAGCATTACAGCTGGGAAGCCATGATTTGCAACTCAACGGGCTGTGCAAATCCAGACAATTGTGATTTATTCAATAAGCTGTTATTAATCAAGCAATAGTTTAATGTAATGTGTGGAATAGAAGCTGTGGATAGAAGTGGCTCAGTGGTTAAGACGCTGAGCTTGTCTATCGAAAGGTCAGCAGTTCAGCAGTTCGAACTGCTCCCGTTACTTGTCCCAGCTTCTGCCAACCTAGCAGTTCGAAAGCACGTAAAAATGCAAGTAGAAAAATAGGGACCACCTTTGATGGGAAGGTAACAGTGTTCTGTGCACCTTTTTCATTGAGTCATGCCGGCCACATGACCACAGAGACGTCTTCGGACAGCACTGGCTCTTCGGCCTTAAAACGGAGATGAGCACCACCCCCTAGAGTCGGGGACAACTAGCACATATGTGCAAGGGGAACCTTTACCTTTACCTATAGAGTGTCAGGCCAGGGTTATTATTATTTTTTAACCTTATGGCATCTTAAGACTTTTGGCATAGAAAGCGGATGCTTTTCATTGTGAAGGCAGCAAAGTTTGGGAAAACTCCCAGCTGGAAATCCCAGAGAACTGTCACCTGTCACAGTAGAAAGATCAAAGTGTAGCAGCTTACCTGGCAAGAGGCCACTTCCCTAAAGTTTGGCAGTCCTGCTTCAAAGCCCTGAACTCCATTTGAAGAGTGAATCAAGGAGATTTTTTTTTTTGGCCTGCAAAGCTGAATGACAGTCAGAATGAAGACATTCCTACTGATGGATCAAGGTAGGAAGCCAGCACAGGTGGCAAATGCCAGAGGAGGTGATTTTTATCTAACCCCCCAAAGCATTCCTTTCATTCTGCTCATCTGTAGCATTGGTCTCAATAGACCAGGAGTCATCCAGAGGATAAATCAGCAAAGTTTTGGAAGAGAGGCAGTTGGATCTGTCTCGTAGCAGGAGCCCTGATGACGCAGTGGTTGGAATGCAGCATTGCAGGCTAATTCTGCTGACAGACAGCAATTCGATCCCAACTGATTTAAGGTTGACTCAGCCTTCCATCCTTTGGAGGTGGGTAAAATGAGGACCTTGATTGTTGGGGGACAAATATGCCGACTCTGTAAACCACTTAGAGAGGGCTGTAAAAGCACTATGAAGCAATATATAGGTGTAAGTGTTATTACTATGGCCCACCCATCCATGATGTGCACTAGTTAGAATGCAGTATTGCTGGCTAATTCTGCCAACTGCAAAGAGTTCAATCCTGACTGGCTCAAGGTTGACTCAGCCTTCCATCCTTCCGAGGTCAGTAAAATGAGAACCCAGATTGTTGGGGGCCATAGGCTGACTCTGTAAACCACTTAGAGAAGGCTGTAAAGCACTATGAAGTGGTATATAGCAATAGCACTTAGACTTATATACCGCTTTACAGTGCTTTATAGCTCTAAGCGGTTTACAGAGTCAGCCTATTGACCCCAACAATCTGGGTCCTCATTTTACCCACTTCAGAAGGATGGAAGGCTGAGCCAACCTTGAGCCTGGTGAGATTCAAACTGCCAAATTGCAGACAGCCGGCAGTCAGCAGAAGTAACCTGCAGTACTGCTCTCTAACCACTGTGCCACCGAGGCTCATATAAATCTGAGTGCTATTGCTATTGTAGCCCTCCATTGCCCGCTGTCTTGACCATAGTGAAAGAGATGGTTCCATTGCAAAGACCCGCCCAGAATCATTTGCTATGGGATGGGCAGAAAATGAAATGAAATGAAATAATACAACAAAATAATAATATAGCATAGCATAGCATAGCATAGCATAGCATAGCATAGCATAGCATAGCATAGCATAGCATAGCATAGCATAGCATAACATAACATAACATAACATAACATAACATAACATAACATAACATAACATAGCAGATGTGCCACCTGAGAACTTAGCAGAGTTCCAAGACTTCTTCTCCAAAACATCAGAGAGCTGGACAAGAAGGAATAGATGGAAATTTATCAAGGAAAGATCCAACCTGGAACTACGGAGAAATTTCCTGACAGTGAGAATGATTAATTCATGGAACAGTGGAACTGTGGGTGCTCCCACGCTGGAGGTTGTCAAGAATAGATGGGACAACCACTTGATCAGGATGGCACAAGGATTCTTGCCTTGAGTAGGGGGACTGAACTAGAAGACCTCCAAGATCCTTTCTAGCCAGGTTAAAATGGAGTAGGAGTAGAGAATTTTGAGGCCTTCCAGATGTTCAAAAGAATAGCTCTTGAGTATCTGAGATCACAGCTGAATAGTACATACAGATAGCCTTTGACATATGATCCAGTTTTGGTCACCACAACATAAAAAAAGATGTTGAGATGCTAGAAAGATTGCCAAGAAGAGCAACAAAGATGATTAAGGGGACTGAAGGCTAAAACATATGAAGAACGGTTTCTGGAGTTGGATAGGTCTAGTTTAATGAAAAGACTCAGGGTAATATGAAAGCATGATAACATGATAGCAGTCTTCCAATATCAGGGGCTGCCACGAAGAAGAGGGAGTCAAGCTATTCTCCAAAGCGCCTGAAGGCAGGACAAGAAGCAATGGGTGGAAACTAATCAAAGAGAGAACCAACCTAGAACTAAGAAGAAATTTCCCAATGGTTAGAACAATGAATCAATAGAATAACTTGCCTCCAGAAGTTGTGAAGGCTCCAACACTGGAAGTTTTTAAGAAGATGTTGGATAACCATTTGTATGAAGTGATGTAGGATTTCCTGCCTAAGCAGGGAGCTGGACTAAAGGACTTCCAAGGTCCTTTCTAACCCTATGATGCTATGTTATATTTCAGGCTACAGATTTTCCAACCATGGTAGGAATTGAACCTCCACATTTCTGTGTGGGAAGCCTGTCCTCTATTGCTGAGTAACTGGACCTCATCGGGGAGAAGATGCTGAGAAGGGTCTTGATGCCATCTGAAGATATTACCTTGTAATGATACTGAGCTAGACAGCCCAACAGGAAAAAGACTGGCTTAAGTTTTCCCTGTTATCTATAAAAAGATGACAACATTCAGCCTGGAACTCATAACAATTACCAGAATATATTAACCAGAGAAAGTCCGAGGCAGAAGAAAAATATAGGAAGGGATTAGGAGGCAAGGCGATTGGGAGACATACACAGATGACATAAACGTTGAAGTCAACTTTGCGTAGCCAAGGGGTTAAAAAGGGCAGTTGGTTTTTACTCAGGAGGGGGGGGGAGTGAGCAGGGTTTTTGGTTTCCTTTATTTATCTTTAAGGAGACGAGAGCCTTCTGAGAAAGAGCTGTTTCTAAAACAGGAGGTTTGGGTAGTTAGGGCTGACTGTTATGGGGAAGATTTATAGTGACAACAACTTTTGGAGAAAAGCATTATATCTTTAAAGTAATGGAGATGTCATTTCTCAGCAAGGCTTCGTTGGTTGCAACAGACTGAATCATAAAAGCCTGGAACTTAAATTATAACAACAAAGTCAAAGCTTACTCATTGCAGCTTCAGAATAATAAACTGTCTCTCCGATCCCGGATGTTGTCCAGAATTTAATTCTCGGAAAAGGTTTAGCCAAACAACCAACAGGACTGATACAATCCTGGCTTATTGGAAAAAAATTAAATCTCAAACAAACATGCATGCGTTTTTTTCTCATCAGGTAAGACAGGCACAGTTTATGGGGGATAGGGCTGAGCAGGAAGGATAATTATTTATACAAGGAAGGAAAAAAAGAAAAGGAGGGAGGGAGGGAGGGGTCAGACTGCTATATCAATAAGTAGAAAAATAAAATAAATTCTTGGAAAATAATTTCTCTTATCTATCTCGATCCTGGTGGCCTTCCAGCTATCAGGATGACTCTCGGAATTGTGGTGCAAACGTATCAACGTATTTTACTGTTTTACTAAAATCAACGTATTTTACTGTTTTACTAAACAGTAAAACAACTTCTTCTTCTTCTTCTTCTTCTTCTTCTTCTTCTTCTTCTTCTTCTTCTTCTTCTTCTTCTTCTTCTTCTTCTTCTTCTTCTTCTCATTCTTTCTCCTCCTCCTCCTCTTCTTCCTCTTCTTCCTCCTCCTCCTCCTCCTCCTCCTCCTCCTCCTCCTCCTCCAATTCTAATTCTAATTCTAATTCTAATTCTAATTCTAATTCTAATTCTAATTCTAATTCTAAT